>RJWM01007042.1:6987-70975 GCA_004363535.1 Dasyprocta punctata | reverse complement strand
ACAATATTTTAAATTGGTAGATTCAGCAGACACACAGTGATATTCAAAGCAGAGCAAACAGTAGACTCCTGATCCACAGGGAGAAGAAATCATGGTAGCACTTTCATCAGTCACTCAACTATGCTCTTTCTTTCAACACTAAATCATCAGAGGTCACCTGGAAGCTAAAAGTGGATGGAAAGGAAGGGAGACAGGGAGGAGGGGCCCTAACTCTGCTGGGTCATATATTTTAGCTTGAAGAATTCAAAAGGAAAAATATTAACAAAATAGTTCCCCTCTGATTATTGTCCATGTTACCTATGAAGTTCCTTCTTGATTTTTCATATCGCCTATTGCTTATGTCACCATTATAGAACAAATTCACTGAAGAGTGAAATTTGGTTTTTGGAAACCAAATGACATTCACATACCTGTATGAAGATAATTAAAAACTCCTTATCCATGGGCAAAATGAAATGAACATGCAGTACAAATGCACATAGAACACAGGAGAAAAACAGAAGTTGTATTTCAGCAGAGCTGGGGGAAGCTCATGAGGTTTCCAGACAGGGTGGCTTAGAGGTAAAGATAACTTGACCTTTTCATTAGTGACTGGGCCAAGTCTGGAAAGGAGACATGAAGGAAAGCAGGGAGTAGATTAAGGAGAATGATGTGATTTCTCTTTCAAGCAGGAACTTATTTTGAGCATTGCCCATATTCTATTTATAGCTAATATAGTTTGACATATCTGTGTTTGAGCCAGGGCCATTTCATTCTTCCTTCTGTGCCAAAGGGCCATCTTCCTTTTGGGCTCACCTCAAGAATAAAGTTGATAATATTCCAGAGGATATAATGGATTAATTGATTCTAAAGTAAAATCACAGAACACAATCACTTAAAACTTATTGCATTAGAGGAACTTGGGAATTCATCTTCTAAATATCTGGTAAGGCTATGTTTAACAACTGAATTTCATCATAATGTCTATATATTAACCACTCTTTCTTTTACTGCTGTTTAATAGGACTTGTTCTGAATCTTTGTGCTATCTTCGAATATTTCACTATGGTGGATGGAAAATGTACAGATATCAGTAAGAATCTGACAGGCAGAAGAGTTCCATTGTAACGCAAATGGCATTGAAACCTAGCAATGCAACTTTATCCTCTGTGTGACCTCAACACATCAGTGGTTTGACAAGTGAAAAGTTTCCACATAGAGTCAAGAAAAATTTTGTTCATGATCTGAACACTCACCACAGTATAATAATTCTTGGTAAGTGGAGCAGTTTCAAATCCTTTGACAGCCTTGGGGGAGAGAGGTCTCTCTGTGAAAAAGACATCCAAGTTATGTTAATAACATACAACTGTTTAATGAATGTTGTATAACACAGGTCAACTAACACACTAATAATGATTCCAAATAGAAGGATCAAGGAAAATATATATTTCTAAACAAATGAAAATACAACTTTACTAAAGTACATATGGCCAAAGTTAGTTCTTCTTATCCTGGTCCTCTGATTTCTGAGGGAGGAATAAGACAAGGAACAAGACACAGCTAATCACTGACAGGGCCAGGGCAAGGAGTTCAGTCCCAATTTGGGTTTCTTTAGTCTGCTTCTCCATTCAACTTATTCATAACAGATAAATAAAACCAGTGCTAACCAAACATATATCTGTAACTTGCAAATTGCTATATGAACATAATATAACTACCACTTCAAGAGCTGATAAAAAAAACTATGATACGTGCTTAGTTTTTTTATAAAAAATTATTACATTAAAAGACACATTGCCATTAACTGCCTGCAAAATACTCCCCCTTGCTTTGAACACACTTATTCCATCATTCTTGCCAATTTCTGGGGTAGTTCTGGAAGTCCTATTTTTACAAGGTACAATCAAACTTTCAGTCAACACCAGTTGCTGAGTGCAATCCAACAGAAAGGCAGGCTCATAAAAACATGACAGTGTGTCCTTATCTACCTTATTGACCAGATCTGGCACCATGCCACTTCTGGTTCTACCCCAAAGTTGAAGTGACCATGAAAACTGAATGTTTTAAATTGACCGAGGAGTGGCGCACGCCTTTAATCTCAGCACTCGGGAGGCTGAGGTAGGAGGAGTGTGGTGAGTTCGAGGCCGGCTTGGGCTACAACGTGAGCGCAAGATAGACCTGAGCTACAAAGTGCGACCCTGTCTCAAAACACTAGGGCTGGGAGTTTGGCTCAGTGGCTTAAGTGCCTGTCTGTCAGGTGCGAGTTGTGAGTTCGATTCCCGGTGCCACAAAAAAAATAAATGTAAAAATAAAAATAAATTGACTGAGGACATTGAGGCAGCCACAACAGCACAACTGAAGACATTTTTTTAAATGTAAATATCCAGCATAGCTTTCCATCTGACCTCATCATCTACCTTTCTTGGGACTATCTCAGCTATGCCAAGAGCAAAATATTCAAAATGTCTAATTCAATGAAAACGATCAGAGAATTCTTTTCTCTTTCATGTAATTTTATTATTATAGTGTTGTAAAATGCTACCTTTCTTTTACGAAGTTAGTCTCTCCTATGAAAGTCAAGACACAAGGACAACACCCCCACCCCCACTCCACCACCCCCATAAGCAACCTGCTGGTTCAGAGGTCTGACTAAATTGATAGCAACTAAGATACATAAAGCAACTAAAGTCTAGTATTGTTTTGTTGATTTTGCAAGCCTGGGGCCGGCAGCCTGCGCATCTCTTTGGAAGATGACAGTATGCAATGCAGCAAAAATGGGGGATTTTCTTCTGTCTTGTCTTTGAGGCCCAATATTGTTCTCATTGTTTTGCTTTATTCTGATTAATTTTTTTGCTTTATTTTATATTCTGTTTTTATTGGTTTTATTGTGTTTTGTTTTTGGTTTAATTTTACTATACCTTTTGGAATGGTCAGCTATTCTGAAAATAACAAGATATACTATAGTAGCTATTGTTTTCATAGTATCTTTCTTTGAAGTTCTGTACCAGTTCTACTGCTTTGTTTTGATTGACTTTGTTCTGTTATGTTTTATTGGATTTTACTATCTTTAAAATAAAAAAAAGAAAAGAAAAAGAAAGTCAAGATAGAGGACCTTCTTTTCAAAGACACAAGCTAGTCATAAATGCTTAAGAGTGTCACTGCATAGCAGCTTTCCTCCCTGTATTTTCTCCTATACTTTCTTGTTTTATATTTCAACCTTATCTTGCTGTGTTGTATGCTGCTTTAAACCCTTCCTGAAGTATAGTGGAGTATAAATAGCCAAATAATAATATATCATCAGACCTTGACTCTTCTTTTTCAAATGGTATTTATAAGTCTATTTACCCTAAATATTTAGTGTTACCCTAAATATTCAAAATATCTAGAAGAAAATAAAAACCAATGATTATCCCATCACCCAGAACCAACCATCATCCAGAGTAACATCTTAAAGTGTGCCTGGCCACTCTTGTAATGTACGCATTTATGAACACACACATGCACACACACGGGTCTTTTTTACTTTACCTGTAATCCTGTAATTCTCCTACTACAACATTATTTTGTTAGTATTTTCCCACTTAACCTTGATTTTAACTATTGTTGTACTAAAATATCCCTGGTATCTATTTGGCACTAAATAGCTTTAAGACGTGTTATTTGACCTTTATATCTACCCTAAGAAGCAGCGCTCATCTTCCCATTTTACAGAGGAGGCCACTAAAGGCTCAGGGAAGTAAAGCCACTTACACAAGGTCACATGGCCAGGAAATGGCAAAGCCACGATTAAAACCCAGGTTTATCTTGACAAAAGCCTTTCCTCCTAATCAGTACGATTCCCAGAGACAAACTACTGAAAGGACTGGTTGATGGCAGGGCCACAGTTTGTGCCTGGGGTTCAGTGTGGTAATTAGTTTGACCTGGGGTGGCCAGAGAAGACCTTGTTGGGCATGAGGTACTTAATCTGTCACTGGAAAGTGGCTAGAACACAGACAGGTGAGAAGAAAGCAGAGATTTTGAGGTGGGGAGGACTGCAGAAGCACTGCTTCAGAAATAGCAATGCTCAAGGCTGCTCTGAACTGTGACAGTAAATCTTTCAGCTGGACTAGGCCAAAAAAGCAGCAAGGAATGCCAACTCTGTCACCACCACCACCCCCGCCTTGGTGACAAATAGATATGGCCAGTTTCTGAAAAACCTAGGCTGCTTCAGGATCCACCTCAATCTGCTAGCGACTTCACAAGGTGTCCCTGGGGCAAACCTGAACAATACAGTCACCTGCCTATTGCTTGACACTCTAAGTGACAGAGCCAGGACCTGAACCCATGTATCCCATTGCCACACCTGATGTTCTTTTCAATATACTGTGGTGTTGTACTCTGTCTTATTCAAAACTGGCCATTATCAAATTCATTGTTTTTTATTAGGCAAGTTTCCTATAATGCAGCTATAATATAATGGTTTTAATCAGAACTCAGTTGCTTTGTACAATTATTATTTATGCCAACCCTAATAAAAATGAAACTTTTTAGAGACACCAGCAAGAGGTGATCACCTTTCAGAACCAAGGTCAAAAGGAAGGGTAAACAGTACCGGAATGCCTGCCAAGACACCGAAGAGGAAAGGAAAAGCCATGGAATGGCTAACTGCAATTGAAATAAAATGTTCACTATGTAAAGTAGAATGGAGGAGAAACAAATCAAAAACAAAGAAGTGGCTGCCTTGGAGATTCTGGGATGACTGGTCATGAGGCAGAAAGAGTTGCTGTTTTGAAAAGAGCCACAAAACTATCAAACCTCTAGCAAGACAAAGAGACAAAAGACAGAAGACACACATTATCAATTTTAGGGATGAAACTAGGTATTACACCAGGCCCTGCAGATAACAAAAGAAAAATAAGAGAATACTACAATGCTACACACATAAATTTGTCGATTTTACATGAAACAAACCAATTCCTAAGAAAACGAGAACAACTCACACCAAATAAAATAGATAATTTGAATAGAATTGCAACTATTAAACAGATTGAATTCATAAATTTGAAACTCTAGAAAATAAAATCTCTAGGTCCATATAGTTTCACTATGGAAACCTAAATATCCTAGAGATATTTAAGGGAAAATCAAAATCAATTCTGTAAGTCTCTTATGGAAAATAAAAGAGACCACTTCCCAACTCATTTTATGAGATCACTAGTACACTGACACCGAAACCATAGAAAGACAGCACAAAAAGAAAGCTGCAGACTAATACACCTCATGAATATAGATGCAGAGAAACATTAACAAACTATTGGCAAAATAGCCAGGCGTGGGGGCATATGCCTGTAATCCCAGCACTCAGAAAGCTGAGGCAGGAGGATTTCTGAGAGTTTGAGGCCAGTCTGGGATACACAGTGAGTTCAAGGCCAGCCTGAACTAAACAAAATGAACTAAAACAAAACAAAGTGGCAAATAGAAAAAAAATTTTAATGACAAATAGAACTCAGCAATACTTTAAAAGAAATGTATGGCATGAGACACATCCTAAGAACATAAAGTTGATTAAATATTCAAAAAATCAAGCAATGTAACCCAGGATATTAATAGCCTAAAAAGAAAAATCACATGTTAATATCAATCAGTGCAGAAAAGACATTTGTCAAAATTCAACAGCCATTCAAGAAAACTCAAAAGAAAAATATTAAATAAAAAGTAAATGTGCTGGCCAGGGATATAGCTCAGTGGCACACTGCCTGCTTGGCAAGCACAAGGTCCTAAGTTCCATTCTTGGTACCAAAAAAAAAAAAAAAAAAAAAAAAAACCAATGCATGTGCGTGCACATGTGCGTATGTGTGTATATGCTGGGGTCTGAATCCAGCACCTTATACACAGGAGGCCAGAAGAATTTCAATTCAGTAAAGAACAGCTTGCAAAGTCCTTCAGCTAACATTTTACATGGGGTGAGAGTCTGACTGCTGAACACGTTCCCTCTGCAAGCAGGAACAAGTATGCACACACTGGTTGCCCTTGACACAGCACTGTACTGAAGATCTCACCCTCCCTGCATGCTCAGTCTAGAATGGGGGGATCAGCATGTGGAACAGAAGGCCGACTGATTTGGTAGGACAAGCCTGGAGAGACAAAATAATGTAGCCCTTGCAAACAACTGGCTTCATGAAAAAAAATCAAGATGGGGATGCAAAATAGAAAAAAACCTCAATGACGATTTCTAGCCTTTTGTTTCTCCTTTGTGTCCCACCCCCCACTCTCACCACTCGAAGGTCTCTCTGAAACCCATGGTAACAGGCAGAGAAGGAGTAACTATCGGGGGGTTAAGAGGAGATGTGCTCAGTCCCTCGTGGTAGTTCAAAGTGGTCTAATCAGAACTAACACGAAATCATAAACCTTTTCAGAAGTGTATCTAAGGAAATGAAAAGATCGGTCAATGCAATTCAATCAATGAAAAGAATCAGTCAGTATAAAGAAAAATTTCAGTCGCTTATTTGACATAAAGTGGCAAACAATGATAGTGTTACACAGACAGAGGCAAAGAAACTCTCCTAAGCCTGATGTGAAGACCCCCTCCCAATTCACTTTTGATGCTTTCCGTTTTTTTGCTCATGTCCAGATTCCTATTATCTGTTAATGGGGATGGGAAAAAAAGAAATCTAGTGACAAACAGTTTCAATGAACATAAAGAATCTACGTGATACCCCTGGGGGATTAAAACAGGAAGTCTAAATATAATGCCCAATCCCAGCTTTGGTTTATAATGAGCAGGAAGAGTGATTTCTTAATCTGCCTTAATATGAATTTAATTAATCATGTACCAAATAATCCTTTCAAATTATATCTTTATTTGCTTGCTAATAAGACAAACTTAGAAGGATTTAATGATCCCTTTACAGAATAGAATTTGTTTAAAATACCTTTTCCAATCACACTTGTCTCAATAGTTTCTTGGTATGGAAATTTTGCCAGGAAAGTCAGTGCAAAATCTTAACAAAATCCTTAGCCTTTCTAGGTAACAAAGACAAAAATAAAAAAGATATAAAATTCACTACATTACTGATATACTGGCAGAAATTACTTGGATGTACAAGCAACATATTATTTTATAGGTTACCACTGATTTTAAAAAGAGAAATGAAAATCATATAATGATTTTCTTGTTTATAATATGTCTAACTCAAAGAAAATAAAGGCCCCTTAATATATTTTCTGTGGCTTATACCTGTAAATACATGTGTTTTTTATGAAGTAAGATCTTTGTAAAAAGTATATTTTTTGTTCAAGATACGGCTTATTTTTCCTTATATAAGCAATAATCCAGACAGTTGAGTAAAACTGGCTCTTGATGTCACTACTGTCCACATATCATCCTTGGTGAAAAGTTCTTATCTTTAGGATCACAAAGACCAATTCTATCTTCAGCCTGAGGATCGTGCTGAAAGGGTGTGTGTGTGTGTGTGTGTGTGTGTGTGTGTGTGTGTGTGTTTTAGACTCAAGTATCCTATTTCTTAACTACCTATAGTATGAAGTGGATGGTTCATCCTATACAGCCTCTGAAATCAGCCTGCTCTCAAAGAACAAGCAGAAGCTGTCCCCAGGGCTGTGGCCATAGTTATTTCTAGACAAGAGCTGCAGTGGAATCCAAAATTTTAAACGCTACTCCCCAAGGGCAAATTTACCAGAGTACAAAATGCTCTTGACAATGACACGTTCAAGGGAAGAAAACAATGCATGGCCCTTCCAGGCAAGGCACTCTGCAGGGTGAAGGTTATTATCACCCTGGGCTTACTTTGTTTTACTTTTAAGAAGTTGCAAAACGAAGTGAAGTACCAGGCTGAAGGATGCCCCTGGGTTGGGTGTATGAATTTGTCAAAATTACTATCTGACTAATGATGTTTGACCAAGTAGGAAGGAGAGAGAGGTTGCTGAAGTTCTTCAGTTACACTGCTAATTTGACTTCATCAATGGCCCAAGAGGTAATATGGCAATGGGATTTAAAACTCTGAAAGTTTCATTTCCATGAAGTAAGCATTTTATGTGAGTCATTTTTTCAGCTCCCTTGAAATCTTTTCTAAGTTTATCCATCAGTACTGAGTTCACAGAAAGAAACAAAAATTGAAGGTATATTCTACAACAAACATGACACAACAGAGCAGCACCCTAAAATGAACCACAATAGCACCCTAAAAAGGTCTGGATTTACCCACTATTTTGTGGAGATGACAAGAGTTGGGGTGGAAAAGAATTCAGGCTAACAAAGACTTATGAGTCACCTAACCTTTCCCAAAAGATGTTTTTTGTACACTATGCTAATCCCTTTCACTATCCCTCGAGCTTACTCTTCTCAGTCCTACCATAGACCAGTACCAGCCACCACCTCCATCTTACTTGTATCTTTCAACCTATCACTATGACATAGATTGTTCTTCCCACTTTCTTGGGCCTACCTACAGCCTACCTGTCTGTCAGCGTTCAGTTCAAGGCCTTCTCCTCCACTAAGTCCCACCCCATCCTTCATGCACTCCATGCCTTCAAACACTGATAATTTGCTATACATTTTACTCTGCACTGTCTACCACCTCACAGTGCCTCTTGTCTGTTTCATCTCTGGGCCTTCTTCTCCCTCTTCCATGCTTCATAACCATAGGGTTTGCTGGACAACTTCTGAAGTATGACTTGCTACATTTCCATTGGACAGCTCTAAAACAATACATCATCTTCAGTACCAGCCACCACTAACCTCCAAAACACACACACACAATAACAACAACAACAACAACAACGGTAATGACAACCTCCAGATTTCTCTAAAAATGGAGTTCAGAATCACATTAGCCCATATTCTGCTACTATAACAGAACACTTGAAGGTGACTATTTATAAAAAAACGGGTTTTATTTAGCTCATGGTTTTGGAGGTTAAAAGTCCAAGATTAAATGGCTGCATCTGTTTACCTCTGATAAGGGTTCCCCTGACTAGGTCATATGTCAGAAAAATGGAAAGGGAATCAGTCATGCCTAGAAGGGCCAACTATGTAGTGAGATAAGAAAGCAGAGAGATTCAGGGTCCAGGTTTACTCTCTTTATAAAAAACTCCTCTCACGGGAACCAGCCAGGATGCTTCAAGATCTATTTAATCTCTTCTGAAGGTGATGCCCCCATGACCTAACTACCTCCCACTAGGCCCATCACACTACTGACCAAGCTTCCAACACATGAGCCTTTGGGGGAAATACTCACGCCATACCCAAACCATAGCAAGCAACAGCAAGCATTCCCTATCTCTAAAGCACTGTATAAGGCAGTATGGAGACAGAGATGTAAACAAAGATGAATAAATTCCTCAGTTAAGTTCCCCTTGACCTGCTTGGGAGGATGACTTAGGTGTCCCTCTTTCTTCCCATCTCTCCATATATCATGTATGAATTCTGTTGATAAACTTATGATGTACTGTATTTCAATGATATTTTCTTGCACTAGTCTATGAATACCCTACAGGCAAGAGTTGTGTTTTATACTCATACGTCTTATAAATGCTCAGGACAGAAAGTAATATCTTTGTTGGATGGATAGGTGAGTGACAGTGGACAGTGTCTGCCCTAAGAAGTTCAATGGCTAGGTGGAAAGAGCTATCTTTACCTCTCCCCTTATCCTCACAAGTCCCAAAAATTCTGTTTCAGTGGAATCTGTTGCACCTATCCACTTCTCTCCCTCCCCACTATCACCTGGGGGAGTCCACACTGCAGTCTAGATTACCTGGACTTCAGCAGTAGTTTCCACTGGTTTCTGTGTATCTTCATTGTTTATACGTGCTGCTTCCCTGAAGTGCAGTCCTCACACCACCACTAAAAGGAGCTTCCTAAACCACTTGTTATCTTCTGCTAAAAACTATGTCGACTCTCCTTTGTGTGGAGCCCTAGCTAAAGACTTAAGTGGGTCTCCTCACACAATTAATTCTCAATGCAAATCACCCTGCCACCTATGCCATGCTTCCCTACCTTCATGCTTTAACTTACTAGTTCTCTCTAACCTACTTCTTCCAGTCAGAATCTTCATCCATCTTTCAAGACCCAGTTCAAAAACCAGGCACAGCGGCACACACCTGTAATCCTAGCACTTGTGAAGCTGAAGCAGGAGGATCGCCATGAGTTCCAGGCCAGCCAGGGTTACATAGTGAGTTCAAGGCCAGCCTGAACTGCATAACAAAACCCTGTCTCAAAAAGACAACAAACAAAGAAACAAACAACAACAACAATAAGTACCCACACAAGACCCAGTTCAAGGGCTTCCTCCTTCTTACGTTATTGTTACTCGAACCATTTCTTTACTGTTCCAACAGCATCTTACTCAATAGCTAAATCCTGAAAGCACCCTCTATCTCCATCAACAGACGACTGGATAGGAAAATATGATATGTACACATGACGCAATATTACTCAACTATAAAGAAAGATAAATTTGAGACATTCAGAGGAAAATGGATACACTTGGAAAACACAATGTTAAGTGAAATAAATTAGATGCATTAGCTTAAACACAGTATGGTTTCTCTCATTAATACGAAGTATAAATAAAGAGCACAAATAAAAGATTCATAAGAGGATTCGAGGAGATAGATCTTTTGCAAATGGGAAGGGGTGCAAGAGACCAAGGGGGTGGACATAAAAAGATTTAAGATATGCCATGTACATGTACCAAATACCCACAATGAACATAAACATTATATGTCACAAAGGTGAATTAAACTAACAACAATAATGAAAAAGGAGAAAAGGAGATCTAGAGGGAGAAAGGTGAGAGGGGAGGAGAGGGGGGATAAAAAAGAATCAAGTTATGTTAAGTATATGAACCTCTCCCTGAGATAAATGTAAACTTCACGTGCTGTAAATATGCACTCATTAAAAAAAAAAGAGAGTTTTGTACTACTGTGTTCTATCCTGTTACTACTAACCTGGAAGATCCCAAGGGGCAGGGTCCATGAAGAATAGGAGGTATTCAATGAATAGAATTTAATTACCTACTCTCATTTTACAGATTTTTATTGTGCCTAAACAAAATAGACAAAAAATTATTGCTTTTGTGGTATGTATATATTAATGGTAAGACAAAAGCAGTAAATGAAATACATTAGATGGAGAGAAATTATAAAGAAAAAAATAAAGTAGGGTAAGGGTGTCAAGGGAGATAGATAGGGTTTGATATTCTTCAAGTGGCAAGGAAAGGCCCTACTGTAAAACAGACAACTGAGCAGACCAGGAGGAGGTGACAGAAGCCACCATGCTGATACTGGGGAATGCTCCAGATGTAAGGACAGACAGCAAAGAGGCAGGAGCCTGTCTGGGATGGGTTGAATAGTTTCCAGTGTGGCTGAGTGGAAGGAGTAACGGGGAGAGAGGTCAGAGAGGAGGCCAGAGGTCATGGGGGACAGATCTGGCAGGGCCTTGGAGGCTACTGTGATAACCTTGGCCTCCACCCTTTTTCAGATAAGAAGTCATGATCCAAATTGTGTGTGTGTGTGTGTGTGCACAGGCGCTCGTAGAGTGGTACTGGGGATTGAACTCAGGACCTTTGCACTGAGCTACAACCCTAGTTGCCTTTTTTATATTTTATTTTGAGGCAGGATCTCACTAAGTTGCTAATTTGCCCCGGCTGAGCTTGAATTTGTGATCCTTCTACCTCAACTTTCCAGAGTGCTGGGATTTCAGGTACACCCCTCCACACCGGTTCCAAGTTACACTGAAAGAATCACTCCAGTTACTGAGTCTAGATTAGAAGACAAGAACAGGAGCTAGATGAGAGACGTTGTTCTCTACATTTGTAGCCCAACTCCCTGACTACTAGGCTTTCTGGCCCCCTTAGCCCAAATCCTTGATGGTTGGGTTGCATGTTTCAAGAGATTATTGAAGTGCTCTACTCAGAGGCACAGTTTGCCATTTGAGCCCTAACCCGAGTTTTAAACCAAAGAAAGAAGAGGAAAAGCTTGAAGGGAAGGTCTTGCAGATCACAACAGTGTGGGCCATCCACAAAGGAGTGGCCAGATTGCTGTAAGGCATCGCAGTGAGGTCCATTAGAAAGAATGAGAATAGCTGTCCTCTTCCCACAGCCCCTCCACAGTGCTTGGCGTCCCCGACAAGGCAATGACCTCTGCCTTTTGGTTTGACAGAGAAAGACACTGAGTCAGGGAACAACATCAGACTAAGTCTGGAAACGGTTTATAGGACCTGGCAACCCCTGATTATAGAAGTGGAAACATGCAGCAAGGGGTAAAACTCAACTGTGAAAATCATCAAAACCAAGGAAATTCCAGGCAAGGCCTGAGAAAATACTTCAGGGTTTAACCAAAATATCTCAATTCTCAGTAATTAAAAATATTGAGGGCTGGGGCTGTAGCTGAGTGGTATAGTGCTTGCTTATCATATACAAAGCCCTGGGTTTAATTCCTAGCACTGCAATAAATAAAAATGCTGAGAAGTCTAAACATACATAAATATTATAAGTCTGCTAGTAAACACATTCCATTAAAGGAAATACCCCTCATAACCCAACCAAGATCACAGAAAGTATGCAAACTATCTTAAATGTTTTAAAGGAAAGCTTCTAACACTGGGTGGGTATCATGGCGAAAGTGTAAGGAAGAAACTTATCTATACTATATTTCTGTAATATCTCATTTACAGTGAATCTATACTTCTATTCCTTAATAGTATCACTTTTGAGGCATTAACAAAGGCAACAGCATTTACAAAAGAAGCAACACACTGAGGAGCTATTAACTTAAAGGAGTCCTTGGGTAAGTACTGTTTAGAAGTGAAGAGATAGAATAATTACTGAATACTGTTTGATCTGTCAGGAACATAATTTTATGGCATCAGGGTTTCAGAGTTTGGAGGGAAGGGGATGCTGTTGTTTTGTTTTGTTTTTGTAGTACACGCAGAGATTTCTTTCTTATTTGAAAAGGAAAAGTGAGTTACTGAAACACTCTAAGAAACACTACTGAAGAACAATTAGAAATCATTCTCTGACCAGGCATGGTGGGGCAGGCCTATAATCCTAGCACTCAGGAAGTTGAGGCAGGAGAATCGCCAAGAGTTCATTGCCAGCTGGGGACTACCTAGTAAGTTCAAGGCCAGTCCGAACTACATAGCCAGACCCTGTCTCAAAAAAAAAAAAAAAAAAAAAAAGAGAAATCATTCTCTGGATATGATGAGGAAAAGGGGTAAGTATCTAGAGGTATGCACTACGTTAAGGGCAATCTTGTTCATAAAGCTTCCTGCAACTCTCTGATTATCTCTCACACATTTCAGGCGTTTAATTTTAGGTCTGCTTAAAGGACTTGAAACTAAAAAAAGGAAGGTAGCACTTGGCCTCTCTTATTATTGTATTCTTCCATGGCAATCCTTTCAGTATTACATACTATATTACATGGCTAGAATTACTAGACAGAAAGGGACATGGTTAAGGTGGGGCAGTTGTTTGAGCTTTGAATTCCTTCACTTTTTTAGATTTCTGTTGCTTTGCTGTAATGCAAATACAACTTCGTTTCAAAACATCTAACCACAATTTTTCCCAGTTCTGTTCTAAACTTATGTTTGACATATAAGTGCAAACATAAACAGTTTCTGTCAACCAATTAAAATTACAAGATTTTCGGTAAGAATACCAAGAAAGTCACATTCAAAAAAAGTTTTTAAGAGTTTCACTTACCACTGGATTTGATTTCTCGGACATAATTACTAGGAAACCAGCCTGTTCTTCCATTTAGTGTGCCTTCCCACCAGCCTCCTTCTTCAATGCGAGTGACATAAATGATGTCCCCTTTACAGACTGATAGTTCATCTTCATTAGTCTGCTTGAAGTTGAATCTTGCCTTCACTATCAACTGATGACTTCCATTTTCCGTCATCTCCTAGAGAAACAAAAACCACACTAGAGTAAATATCCTTCTAAATGAGGCAGGGATAGAAATTATACGGATTTAGACAAATAAAATGGAGAGACCAAGGATAAAACTCCAGGTCCACCTGAGTTGTTTTTTTTTTTTTTTGGTTTTGTTTTGGTTTGGTTTGGTTTGGTTTGGTTTTTTTGTACCAGGGATCGAACTCACAACCTCTTGCCTGCCAGGCAGGCATTTAGGCCACTGAGCTAAATCCCCGGCCCCCACTTGAGTTTTTAACTTAGGAATCTGTGAATGGACTTCAGGAGGAATTGATAAACCCCTTGAAAGAACATGGAAATTTTTGCATTTGTCAGAGAGATTTTTTGTTTTATTTAAATAGGTCATAGCTTTCATTTCCTTTTCACCAGTGATATAGAGGTACCTATTTTACATTGCCAGGTGACAAAGTGGAGTAATACATGATTCCACCCTGCCTCTGCTCAACACATAAACTTAGTCATATTAGGTACTAACTTTCTTTCATAAAAATCTGCCCCCACCTCCCAGTCACTAAGAATATCTTAATTTGGCTAAGATTTAGTCATAAGCAAAGATCAAATATCCCATAGTTACCTAAATTAGGAGTTCTTACCCTGTTTCATGTGGACTAGGTTCAACTTTTATGAGGGTCACAGACCTTTCAAGAATCTGGTAAGTTCAATGGATCTTTTTTCAAATGAGTTCAAACACACAGGCTTGTTATATACAATGTAAGAGGGTCAAGGTATATGGTGGCATAGAGGTCATCAACTTCTCAAAGGAATCTAGAATCTCAGAAAGATTAAAAACCACCCATTTAAATGCTTTCAAAGTAATAGATTATGATGTCCTATAGTAAGCATGTGTTTTTTGTCAGGGAAAAAAAAAGAATTCATCCAAAGAGCAGAAGATGGGGCATTTCCTTCCAAATAAAAGCTCCCAACAAAGCCAAATGCAAAGACAAACGGGAGATCCCAAGTTCATCATACGCTAAGAATGAAAACTGGGTTCTTGCTCAATAGGAATTCAAAGAGAAAAATAAAGATGATGATGATGACAGAACAGCAATGACTAGTTATTGGTTGCCTATTAAGCACCAAGTACTATTTAGTTCTAGTAAGTCTAGGGATAGGGAAAATAACAGTGAAGTGCCATTAGGAGAAGCTGCAATGACTCACATTGCATAGCATTCTCAGTATGCAAATGAGCAAGCAGCAGAGCTGGGGCTTCAACTCTGATTGTCTGACTCTGGGTCCCACATGCCTCATTTGTTCCACTGGGCCAGCCTGAATTGGTGCCCAGTTTATTTGGTGATACCCAAAACAAATAAAATGTCTCTCTCACCACATATGGAAGTGCAACTGGGACACTGACCCAATTCTATGGATTTTAAAACAGGTGGGGGGAATTGGAGACCATACTTACCACTGCCTTTGCCTGCTTTTGCGGCCCTGGAGCTGTGCTAGAAACCGCTCCCTGTGGGTTTGTCTGAGAACTATTAGCAGCACTAAGAGAAGAGGAACGTCCACATGGTCTTTCTGATAGCTGATCTGTGAAAAGAGGAAAAGGCGTGATAAAGGAACCACTCATGTCAAAATGCTATCTACAACATACCATTATCTTTCATGGGATATTATCAAAGGGATCCTAGCTGTAATTCTAACTATTATCTTTATGGACATGCCAAGTGTATTTCATTTCCTCTTTCCTCCTTTTTGGGTGGGTAACCGTGTTCTTAACCTTACTGGTCACTGATCTCCAGTAGAATGAAAAACAGTGACAGAACCACATTTTCTTTCAATCCATTTCCCTCCAACTCTTTCCTCCTGAACCAGTTGCAACACTATGCCTTGTTATCCAAGGCAGAACTATATCGGGTATCAAACAGCTGTGTGTGGCTCTTATTACTTTGAAATATTTCAAATTTCTCTCTTTGTTTTTGGCCTGCAACTCAATGGCCCTTTTCTTGCATAGGACAATATGTGTAGCATATATAATGTAAAAATCTTCCTGGTGTGTGGTGGGGGGTGGAGAGCGAGCATGAGAGAGAACACGTGTGTCTGGGAAGATGCAATCATGATACTAAAGTAATTTGTTTTTCAAAATCAAACTCAGGAATCTTTGCTTCCTTGAAACCTTGTGAAATTCGATCAGGGTAGAGCTGAGCTAGAGGTTTTCAGTATGCTGAGAGTGTACTAAAGAGAGGAGCTGGCTTCTTGACAAATTCAAATGAGGGTTCTTTTCCTCTCCATTTATTTTTAAAAAGATATAAACTGCAAAAGTCTAAAGCCCAAACATTCCCTAAGCGACAAGCTCAGTATCCAAGTAATTTCCTTGATGCCGTGGGTTTTAACTTTCACCTCCTTGTATTTTTATAAATATCTGTGGCAAGGGAAGAGACTGTAAAACTTGCTAGGAGTTTGGCAAAAGAACATATAATTTGTGTGGCATAATGTTAGAATTATGCGATCCTCCCTACCCAGAACTAGATAGTTGTCGTGTGTGTTAAATATAGTTACTTGAATTAGCTATACTTTCTGCTATAGCCTTACAATAGCTCAAAAGCATTTTTTTCCAAACAGCAAAAGAACAACTTTGAAGAAGTATTTTTACATGTCTTGCTATTACATACAGCTCTTTTGACAAAAACTATAATTACTTGATAGCTTCCTAGATGCTCTATCCTATTTGGCACTTGATTGAATTGTCTGCTCTTGTTCTCTAATTGTTTCACGTGGGTAAGTTGAGTCTCCCTAAATAGACAGCAATTTTCTCAAGGGCAGTAACCATATCTTCCACTTCTTCGTAGCATTTGGCAGCGTTGGGCACACAGCCCCTTGGCTCTCCAACATTTGCAGCAACAAGAATCACATGTGGCCATAAGGGATTTGGAGTCAGGCATGAGTTTGAATCCTAGCTTGGCCATTTACTTTCTAGTTTGGCAACTGTAGACTTTCCTTACCTATACTATGGAACTAATACTACTACTAATAATACCTACACCCAGATGTATTTCAAATACTGAATGAGACTACCTAGGACTCGTAGGCCAGCCTCGACTCAGGGAAAGGCTCAAAGCATTTGAACACTGATTATTACGACCACTGTAAGGAAAAAATAGAAGGAGTAAAGTCCTGTGCAAAGTTTAGCTTCTAATTTACTGGGATCTATATTTAATAATATCCACTTTGGTAGGTGTTACACATTTAAGTAAAACACTCTTTTCACTCACTATGAACTTCAGGTTTCATAGTGAGTGCATGTTTCCTAAAGGGTTCCTTCACAGAGACAAAGATACATGAAAAATGATGAGAAAAATAGGTCTCTGCTGGGGAAAGGGAAGTGATGGTTTTATTTTGTAAACTTGATAAAAAAGAAGGAACTAGTCTTTTCCTTTTTATTTTCTGTCTTGCTATATTTAGCTGGCTATTCAAGAGTTTTGAACGAAATAGTTTTCTGGCTCTTATTTTTATATTCAAGGCATTAGAGCAACTCTGTGATGAGTATGTTTAAATTCTGTGATGGGATGCTTAAGTCATGAAAGATGAAAGTATTTGCTATGCATTAGGGTTTATTCGGAGGGAGGAGCGAAATTTGCACCAATTGAATAATCCTGCCATAGCTAGGGTAATCAGAAACACATGAATCCAAAAATGTCACCCAGAACTCATAAATCCCAAACCCTGCTTACCTTCTGTTGCTTTGTTGACAGCTATAAGAGTAGTGAGAACCTTGGAGAAATTGACCCCCGAATAGAGGTCATCAGGATCAAACACCTATGAAAAAGGAAAATTGAAACTGTAAGACACTAGGTATTCGACTCAACAAACAAAACTGTGAAAAGGCCACTTCCTCCAGCTCTCAGGAGAAAAAGCTGTGAAAGCCAAGACACAAATCTCTGTATACCTTTGGGAGAAATGAAAGCAGCAGCAGAGCCGCCTAATGACATGTGGCGGGCCATCAGTGAGTCAGAGTGAAGCAGTAATGGGAAATGAGAGTCAAGCCAAGAAGGCAGCGCCCACCAGGAAATGCACAGTGCACGCTCAGACCCACTCTTTAACCCGAAGGCATCGATACTCGCAGGCCAGACACAGGAAGCTCACACACGTGGTTATAGTTGAGGCCCATCACCTACAGAATGTCACCAACGGTCCACCAGAACGAGGCGGGCCTGTTTTAATACGCTTTCATCATCACTGTTTATTTTCTGTGCTCACTAGAAGCACTGTCACCAAGTGCCTTTCCATCTGCTGCCCTCTTCCCTGCTGCAGCCCACTGGACCCCAACTGCCTGCAGCCTCACGTCCAGCGTTGGTTGCAGAGGTTCTCATCCAGGTCTCCCTTTTGCCCTCAGCCTCAGTTCCTGGGTTTTGCTGTTTGATCTTGCCCTTTCTCAGCTCTGCTTTGAACTCGGAGCATGAGAACCCTCACTGGTCTGAGCCTCTGGGTTCTTCCTTGCCTTACATGGCTTTTCCAGGTATGCCCTCTGGCCTTCCTGCTAGGACTCATCTCTCAGTGACAAAATTTTAAATACAAAATTGCAGTTTGCCAGCCTCAACCATCATTCTTATATGCTACTGTCCCTACTGAAGATACTATCACCTGTTAGTGTTTTAATAGAAAATTGTTAATGTAATTGTTAATGTAATGTAATTGTTTAAAGTAAGATTGTTAATTTTAAAATGTAAGCATTATATTGAAATGTAATGAGACATCTTTTAGTCTCAAACATGTATGTTTGAAACATGAAGTGTTCTCAAGCCCAGGAACAATTTATTAATTTGCCAGTCAACAGGACCAGTAACCTGTCTATGGAGAGCCAGATGCCCACCTTCTGGATGGAAATGCTCCTCTTTTAGAAGGAGCATTTTAATGTTTTTAACATTTCATCCCAAGATTTTTAGAACCCTCTTGAAAAAAACAGATTGCATCATTTTTCTCCAAGTGTGGTAGTAGGAGTAAAATGTACCTTTTCAATTGGGACATGATTAATACTGATAGTGAAGGAAGGGTCTGTCTTCCCATTAGGTAGAGCCATTTGTTCCATGTTTAATCTGCATATTTTCTGGGAACTACATCAAGACAAATTTCTATCTTCCCTTCGTACTTACAGTATTAGAGTTTTTTTTTTAATTTTTGTTTTTGCAGAACTGAGGATGGAACCCAGGGCCTCACACATGCTAAGGAAGCATTACCAGAGAGCTATATCCCCAGGCCCCTTTTGAACTTATTCTCAAAGGCTCAAAATTTGTCTCTAGAATAAAAATATATAATATCCATTTTTTTCAAGTTTACAGCTCAATACAAATGCAGGCAAACATGGGTCTATACAAGTATACCTGTTCTGGGGTTCACAAGTCCCTTAGGCATCTAATTCATGAATGCTTTGCATTCCAAGTTAAAATGACTGAAGAGCCCAAATGTATCTGAAAATGTGCCGGGGGCTGGGAGTACAGCACAGCGGCAGAGCATGTTCAAGGTCCTGGATTTGATCCTCAGCATTGCTAAATAAATAAATAGAAAAATGAGACACAAGTATACTTTTAGTAAAAGGGTAATATTAAAATTACTACATAGTTGAATGACACTATGATCCAAATATATTTCTGAATGCTTTAATAAAAAATGCAAAGTTTTCCCAGATAGATAACAGTTCTATTTTAATTTGCCATACCCTAGGTTAACAAAATGCAGTAAATTCATGAGAGAATCCAGAATCCCAGAGGATTCCAGACTTCTTGAATCTCCCTCAGAACCGGCCAAGTAGAAAAGCGTTAATGACATCTAAGCCCAAATAGTCACACAGCAAAAATGTTCACTTGTTTTTAGTCCATAATTCCCAATGGGAATGTAAATATGTGTGTAGGTGGATGTGTGCATTGAGTGGCTGTGGAGGAGGAGACTAGAGTCTAAAATAATGCTTGCAAGCAAATATTAGCAGAATAAGGCATGAGAGCAAAAGCTATGATAAGAAACCTCCTGCTTTTAATTATTCCTTTTCCAGGTTAACTGTCTACCTACACATGGTAACACTGGAATTAATCACTTGAACCAGTACTTGACTGAATTTGAGAACAAATAAAAAGCGATCAGAACATGATATATCCATCAAGAGTCATTGCACCTGCTTGAGGGACTATATACAGTTCCTGGACTATATAGTTACCTTTTTGAAAAAAACTACAATATACTCAAGTGTATTCACAGACACTGTTCTTGTCACTGCAAGGCTATTCTGTAGCACTCAGAACTATTCAGGAAAGGGCTACAACAGACCTCTAAGGACTAGTAGAAAAGGCAGTGCTGAGGACTATTATTTCAGAGTGCTGGAAGACCAGCTATAACTAAGAACAACTTCCACTATACTACAATCTTCTAAGCCACAAACTGAATGATACTCAAAATTCTACCCCAGCTCTTCCTTCCATGAGCCTGAGACTAGTTTCCTAAAAAATGAAAATATTCTTTGGAGGATGGACAACAGTTTCAGCCACCACCACTCATCTTTACCTTAGTGGAAATGAGAAATGTGAGATCAAGTTTAGAGATGATGATGTACAGAAAGTTGAGGGGCTCTGGCATCTAACTAGAAAACAAGAGAAAAATCTCCAATATGGAGAGCTGTGAGAAAAATGAGGAAAAGCAGATTACAGTACAGGTTACTTTCACAGGACTAATGCCACTCGTTTACACATACAAAATGGAGAACTAATTCCTCTTTCCGTCAGCAAAGCTCTGGAACCTATTAAAAAGTTAAGTAAAATTGCACATTTATGCTGTATGTAATTTTCCGAAGTTCCTTTCAAAGAGAATTTTCCAAGTCAAAGTCAAACCATGACAAAGTCACGATGATATTTATCTTCTAGGACCCTCTGCTAGCTTCACTAGCATGTTTAGTGTCTGTCTCTGGTATGGAATTGAGTCCCCGACTAGCTGAACTTTATTTATGCCTATTTTGGCTCAGAAATAAGTGGGTTCATTCCAGTTGGATCTGTGAAGGTCAGATGAACAGCAGGATCCCCATGTCCCATTCATTTTACCACTACTGCGATGAAGATAAGAAAAAAGGACTGCTCCTTAGACTGCTGCTAGATGATTTCAAGATACCACTCCTGCAATCAGATGAGGAAAGGTTCAAGTTTAACAGCAAACACATTTGCTTTACATAAGCAACAGAAAAGCAAGAACCAAACTTCATTAAAGATTTTGATGAAGATTTTTTTTCGCAGATAACTAACCTAAGGTCCAATTTCATGTCAGCAGATGAAATCAGACAAGACACTTAATTTTTAAGTGTTTCCCCACATTTTTCCATTCTTGATATCCACAGTGAAAGCAAAACCTATTTTTCGTCCACTAAACACCAGGTGTTAATTCTGAACTGCTAGTGATCTGCCAGTATAAATCATGCAGAAATTAGTATTTTTATGGAGGAGCATTCAGTTTCAAAATGCATGCCATTTCATGACACTTTGCTTAAACTGACAGTTATCTGATAGCTACCACTATGGTTTTACTGGGTCCCTGCCATGTGCCCAGTGCCATGCTTGATGTTGCATATATATTGCTATGGTTTAAACGTGCCCCTACCAAATCACATATTGAAACCTAATCCCTGGTGATGGAATTTGGATATGAGGCCTTTGGAATGTGATTAGGTCACCAGGATGGAACCCTCATTAATGGGATTAGTAACCTTATGAAAGGGACCCTAAGAGATGTTTTTCATCTTCTACTGCCTGAGGATGCAGTAAGTGTGCCCTCACCAGACACTGATTCTGTTGGTACTTTGATCTGGGACTTCCCAGTCTCCAGAACAATGAAATACATTTCTGTTGTTTATAGGGTACCCAGCTCATGGAATTTTGTTATAGCAGCCCACATGGACTAAGACATAAATACGTTTATTTTTTAATGCATTCGATTCTCCCAGGGAGCCTGCTATATGGGTTACAATAATTTCCTTCATTTCTCAGATGAATAAAATTAACATTCAGAGAATTTCAGTCACAGAGCAAGAAAGTAATGGAACCAATAAAAAAAATACAGAAATAAGTGTTCTGAGGGATATCATAATCCTGCATGCACACTCTAGGTTTCCATGAAACACAGCATAACACCAAAAAGCAGTCCATGGATTTGTACACAAAAAGAAATCCCTTGCTTCTGTCAATATGAGTAGCAGCTACACCATCTGGAGCAAGTTCGCTACAACCTCTAAAATGACTAATTCAGCTAATTGTGCAGAGAGAAAATCTCACATATTGAAAGGGGCCTTGCCTAATTCCTGTGCCATCTTTCCTACATCAGGAGACAGCTCTGATTCAGCAGGCACTCGACCCCATTTGGCAGAAGTGGGGAAGGGCGGCACAGTCTGTATGCTGTGAGGTGTTAGTTGGGGGAGGGGGCATCCACCTTGTGGCTGTGGAATCCAGTTAAACCATCTGGGCCACATACCACAATGTTCAGCCTCCTGATTTGCTTGGCATCATGCTCTAGTCACCTGAATTAACCAGTTACAGCATTCCAGCCACATCCTGGTTAAGAAACGAAGCCATACCCTATTGAGCTTCAGAACTCGTAATGTCTAGAGTGTCCCTGTGTCTTCAATAACATCAATCAACTCCTATTTCAAGTTAATTTAGGGTTCAGGGTGACCACAATAGGCTCCGTCACTCAGCTTTCACAAATCTAATCAACTAAGAAGCAAGTGATTCAGTGGGACCATAAGGACATATAATTTATATTTCAAGAGCCTGTTTTTAAAAAAAAGATTCCAAATATTCAGGAACATTTCAGTTCTCCCAGAAAGTTCTTACTCTTATTGAACAAAGTCTTAATTAACTTAGCTCATCTTGAATCACATTCTCTAATTCTCACAGCTGAGCACACTGCCTCTGTTAACCCCTGAACTTTGGAGGAAATGTCATTACATAGTGCGACAGAGCAAGCGAATCTGAGCTGCTTAGTCATATTTCACTGGGTAGCACAGCTCCTGGCTCTGTGAATGCGACCTGGGATGCTTCCACACAGCTCCTACTAAAAGCAGCCACAAAGTCAGCAACAAATAATGCTCTTAGCTCAAAAATTGGACTCATTACCCACTGGTATTCCACTTACTAGAATACAGTGGATGGCATTTGTACCTTGTCTGGCTTTAAATAATAACTGCTTCTATTGATGTAAGAGTGAACTTAAGAGAACAAACCCTGCACACCATTTCCTCCATTTCTCTGCGTTTCAGCAATTTAGGGAACAAGTTCGGACTTGTGCTTGTAGCTGAAACAACATAAGGTGTAATGAAAACAGCACTGGTGTGGAGGTCAGAAAACCTTGATTCCAATCCCAGCTTTGTCATTGCTGAGCAGTTGTAAAGACCTTGGGGAGGCAACACTCCTTTTCTATGGCTTTTGCATCTGGAAAGTGAAGAGTATCTTTGACCAAAGGAGGCCAGGGAGTGGTCAGCTGGTCCATCATCTGGATAGGGGCTCTCAAAGGGAGCATCTTAGCTGGCTCCCCAAGCCCAGAACCTGGCCTTCCAGTGTCATGGCTCTTGAGAATGAATGAACTTATGCTAGTCAAGCTCACCAAAATCCAAATGCCAATTTCTTGATTTTTCTAAAATGAAGTACTAAGAGGATTGGATACCCACATTTTACACCCACAGTACTCTCTCTCCAGGCAAAAATCTACATGATAACCAAATAATAATCAGAAATGGATTGGGATGTATAGAATAAGAGCAAAGGAGTCTGGGGTATTACAGACTAACATAATCATTTCTTCTTTATAAGCTGATTTTTCAAAATGTCATCTTAAAATCACCTATTTATAAATTCTTGCTCTGTCTTGTTGTCACTGCCCAGTTGCATTTGGACTGTGATTGTGGACATTTTTAACCCTCTATGTTTTTTTGTTTCTGTGGATCTCGACAGAGTCACTTTACATAACTAATATGGGCTCTTGGATGAATTGAACCTTCTAGGGCCCAGAGCCAGAAAGTTCAGCCCCACACAGCTCCCATGACAGGAGCCAAGATCCAAGCTTAATCCCTCATTCTTCACTCCTCGTTTCAGATTCATCAAATCCACTTTCTGATGGCTACCTCAGCATGACCATAACACACCTTAGGACTTCGATTCTTCCCTGTTACCACTCCTTTACAGGAAGATCTGCTTTCTTCACAACAGACACTTATTTTCAGTTGAGTATTAAATATTCAGGAAAGAGGAAGATGAATGAGGAATGCTATAGGCATCTTAGTGGGGACAGTCACAGGATTAAAAAGAGCACAAAAAAGAACAACTGTTTTCAGATAATCTCACCAAAAGGAGGGTAGGCATAAAGGAAAAGGAAAGGCAACATCTTGCCTATCAATAGCGCTTACTAAGCCAAGGACAGGAAGCAGGGACCCTGGAACCAGCTGCCTCACAGCCAGCCAGCCTCTGTGGCTCACCGCCGGCCCTCTGCCTGTGCTCCTGTCACCAGAGCTTTTGCTGGAGCTCCATTGGCTGCCAGTTTTAAAGAATGGATGGGTGAAGCCTCAGCTGCTGGAGTGTCTACATGCCAGACTTGGGGGTGCCCTCCCCAACGCCCCTACCCTTCACAAAAGAGACTCGCTTCCCAGTGTTCCAAATTGGAATGCGGAACATATTTTTCCCAGAGACATAGCATCGCACCTGCCACTTAGTCTCTGGGCGTTCTACAGTTTAGCCACATTAAGTATTAAACAGGCTGTTACAGGCCAGCTAGAAAACAGAATCATCATGTAAAACCTTGTTTCTGTAGGGAAATGTTTCCTGTGTTCCTAACAATAACACAAACAAATTGCTGGCAAATTTGTCAGGAGTAATAGTACTCCTGGCACACTTGGCGTACCATTTATTTTAGAACTCTGGGATGAGAGAACCAAGGTAAACACAGGAATTTCGTGCGCGTATTCTCAGAAATGTCAGTACCTGACAGCTCCTTCCAGCCTGTCTAACAGTCCAGGCAGTTAGGGAAGAGAATCACCCTACGAAGAAGGGGTTCTCCCTGTCTCTCATTTTCTGGGAGCCTCTGATGACTTAGGGGTGGAGGCCTGGATCTTAGCAGAAGCAATCGTTGCACTATGAACTCCAGGTCCAGGAGAGACACCTGGTAGGTGAGCACTGCACTACCATCAGAGAGAGGCAAGGGCCATGAACAAAGGAATTGTTGCAGGCTACTTTAGGTAGCAGCTCCTTTGGTAGTTTCCATCAGTCTTCCACTGAGCTACCTTCACGTTGCTTTCCTCCGAACAGCTCCAACCTTACGTGATGCTCCACACTGGACCTTTCAAAGATCTACTAGCATGACAGTCTTTATTTCCTCTGTGGGTATAAAGAGTTCTGGATCTCCAATTATTCAATTTTTTTATTTTAAAAAGAAAAACATAAAAACAAAGATACAGAATTTCAAAAACAAAATAATAGGAAATTGACAATGGTTAATACATTACATATTGCTATCTTCGAAATAGTTGCTCAGATTACAAGATACAGGCATGAAAATTGATCAAACAATATAAGCTTAAATTGTTTTTTCAATGAACTAAAAGAAATCAGCAGTATAATTATCTTAGCTATCTTTTATTTACTAGACCCACATGTGTAAATGTCATATTGTCTCCCCAGTATAAGAAACTGAAAAAGTAAGTAAGACCCAAAATCTATAATGGATTTTGTGAAAGGGAAAGAAACAGCTCAAAAGTAAAGAACAACTGGGGTGGATGAAAGGATAAAAGAAGGAGGGGAAAATGGATCACCAATTAGAAATTGATCTTAGTGCTAAGTCCAAATTTATCTACCAACCTGGCCAAGCACTCAACATATATGAAATACCTGATAAACAATCATTCTCTACGTGACTGATGGGATGCCTTGTCAAAGAGATTTACATGTAGATTATGCCTAGAACATAAACTGTATGGTATGCATGTAAATTTGTTTCCATTTCTGTGTCCTTAGCGCCTAAGAGTGTCTGACACATAATAAGAGCTCACTAGATATTTGATTAATTAAAGTTTAGACACTCTTGCCAATAGGCAATTAATCATAAGAAAAAAACATTGCTGGAAGTATAAGAAATTCAAAGAAATAACACTCGGGAAAGAAAAAAAAAATCCATTTTCATGCAACTTTCCAGGAAACCTCCATCATCTACAATGAGATACACATGTACTCATCTGCAAAATTAAGCCCTGTGACAGTGAGGTGACCAGAGATACCTCAAGCTCCATGGCTGAATTTCTGAGCCATGTGCCACGTATGGGCAACATCTACAATTGCTGGGCTGTCCCAGGCAATAGAGGTTCCTTTAAATTCCATCACAGACACTGTAACCTAAGTATTACAGAGAAGGGAAACAGGAAAGGACTGTGGGATTTTGCTGCTTTGCCAAAATTGGCTATAGCTGTAACTGTTTTGTGATAAAATGGCATAAATGACAAACATCGCAGCCTGCACCCACTTTTCATACTCATGCTCTAAAATCGGCTTCAAGCTGCAGCCAGGGCATAGTAGGACATGGCAAAGTAACTCATCACAAGCAAGGGGTAACGTGCAATTTGAAACACTACAAATCACAAGCCCAAAGTCCTTCTAACCCCAGCTAATCTGAGTGGGAAAGATGCACCACAGTTCCTATAGTTTTCTTTCTTTACAGATCATCTTCAGTAATTGATTTGGCAATGACTTTGAGCATTCCTCACTTACAATTCTGTGTGAGCCAATTGTCAAAGGTATGTCATTTTCAGAGACACCCAACAGTGCCTAACTGACACCATTTAACTAATTAGTTAATTGACTAGTCCGTTTTACTCTGACTTATTACAAATAGGATTTGCACCTTGAAAACAAGCCAAACACTGTGAGATGGGCATTCAGGAGCTCAGTTATCAGAGACACCAGGAGTGGCGCTTTTGGTTAGCATCCGTATCTGTCAAAGAACAGCAATTCCATCTGGCAAAATAAGGAATGCAACCCAGGCTAGAACTGCCTAAAAGGTCAAGTCAAGGTCAAGTCCACCTTCTTTAGGCAAGCATCCACATTTCTTCCCAAGTTGGCTCCACTCTGGAAAACCCACTACTTCTCACCATCCTCTCCTACTATAATCCCATGGCACATTGTTTTCTGCACTGTGCTTCTCTCTGATATTTCTACTTCTCCTTAAACAGGTTCCCTCAACCACCTGAATCCTAGCTCTCTATCTGGGCCCACTCCCATCTGTGGGCCTTTCTCCCAATGCTACCCTGTGCACAACTACACAACAGGCTTCCCTACTTTGGAGCTCCTCGTCCTTCTAGACTCTCGACTATGGAATCGCTAACTGGTGACCTAGCCATATGTGACTGTACACTGTTAAATTCCACCCTTTTACATAGTCACAGACAGGAACCCACACTGTACTAGCTGTATAGACAACGAAGAAGAACTTGCTGAATGTCACCCTTTCCTCTCAATCCAAACTGCAAACAGATACCTCTCCCTTCAGAAAAATCTGACCTTTTGGCATGCCTTTCCCAGAGAAACAGGAAAGAGCTTTTTAGAAGAATTTTATAAATCAGGGCTTATATATTTTCCATCTCTTGGTAAAATAAATAGTCCTTTTGAAAGAATATGATCGAGAGAAGTTAGGAATACTGACAAAACATTTACCTCACCAAAAGGAAGTGAGGCCACTGCCTGATCACTATGAAAATAGTCTCAGGGAATCATCATGGGCAAAGCTCACACCTGGACAGCCCAGTGAAATCAAGAAACTTTGGGTGACATTAGAAACAAGAAGTGGCCTGAGGACTGGAAAAGCCAAGAAGAGCATTCAAATGGCAGCATGAGACCTAATCTCTCATACCTTTTTTTTTTTTTTGGTCATTGTTCCTCTTTTTCAAAAATTTTTTGTTTTGTTTTTTGAAACATGGTCTCAGTATGTAGTTCAGGTTGGCCTTGAACTCACTATGTAGTGCACACTGGCCTTGAACTCATATAGATCCTCATGCCCCAGCCTCCTGACTGCTGGGATTGCAGGCGTGTGCCACCATGCCCAACATCTTTTTTTTTAATTTTTAAAACATTTAAAACAGGTACTTTAGCTTGGCCTAAAGAACCTGAGTGATAAATGTTATATTAGTGGAGACCTAGCTTTTTAAAAAAAAATACTTTTTATGTTTTCACTCACTAAAGAATCATTTCTATAAATAAAACTCAACCCTTAATCATGGACATGTATAGAGTGTTATACATTCAAGCTATCTTAAAAAAAAAAAAAAATATATATATATATATATAGTACTAGGAATTGAACCTACGACTTTACATTGAGCTACATCCGGAGTTTCTTATTTCTTTTTTAGACAGTATTGCATTAAGTTGCTCAGGTGAGACTCAAAATTGTGATTCTTCTGCCTCAGCCTTCTAAGTGCTGTGATTAAAGACATGCACCACTGCAGTCAGCCTAAAAGGAAACTTTAAAAAATTATTTCTATTCAAAAATCTATTACCTATTCAATAAATATTTACTGAACACCTGGTATATGTCAGGCACTCATACACGAATTTGTTTTAAAATGAGAAATAAAAAAGACACTATAGTTGGGCATGTGGCACACGCCTATAATCCCAGCATTTGGGAGGCTGACGCAGGAGGACTGCCATGAGCTTGAGGCTACCCTGGACTATATAAGCAAGTCCAAGGCCAGCCTGAACCACATAATGAGACCCTGTCTCAAAAAAAAAAAAAACACTACATAAAATCTGGCAAATGAAGAAGTCACACATAGGTACACCAATCCTTAAATCACTAGCTTCCATTCAGTAGTCTTTCCTTAAAGATGATTTTTTTTAAAATCCCAAATCAAGATCTTTTCCAATATATAACACATTCCCAAATACTAGCCTGTGTCAGAGAACACAAACTGATTAAGTTACAGTGTAAATACTGATCTACCCTATCACAGTTACTCATTTTCTCAAAAAAGTCATTAAATTTCTTTTGTTAGTAAAATATTACACTCTCTTGGTTTGCATATATTTCTCTGAAATTATTAGTAAATGTCCCTAATTTGTTGTTGACCTAGCCAGCAAGAACAACCATAAGGCAGAATGTTTCTTAGTTTTCAGGTCTGCTAGGGCTCTTCATAAAAGATGTGAGGAGCTTGACACCTTACAGCTGCCTCTTAATGTTAGCATTTCCAAGGAGCAGAAAATATCTTCGTTATTGTCTAGGGTGAGACAAGTCCTTAATAACAGCTTAACTTGCTGCTTTGCAAAGTGCCACATTTGGTCTCACCTTAATTTAATTTCCTTCTTTTCCCTATTGTACTATCCAATCCCTCAATTGGTATATCTGCTATCTGTAATAATAGCTAAGTCCCTAAAAAAGTATAAAAACTGAGATTTTCCTCTATTTGTCTAAGCAGAAACTAATTAGGAAGGTAAATCTTCTGCCAGAAGTCAAATGAAAAGGATGTGTGGCTATAGACTGGGTTGGATGAGTCACATCTCTGAGCCCATTGATCTCCCTGTGTTAGGGTCCAGTTTGCCATGGTCTGACAAAGCTTGGAACTAATCTGACAGAGGGTTGGTGTCGTGAGTCTTCCTTCCAGATGACAGCAGAGGAAGGGGCGATGTCAACGCTGAAATGAGGGTACAGAGCAGCTCCTGACTGAATGGAGATACACCCCCTTTAAAAAGTTGGTAAGCCCTAACAAACTGGCAAGTGCCTTCACAGTTCTTTCATTTGCAATTCAAAAAGTAGACCCTGCAATTCTTTTTTGTACTAAGCCCAAATGTCATCAGCAATCGCTGTGCTGGCAAAGGACATCAACTCTTAGACTGACACTTGGGGGTCGCCTCAGAAACACATATGACTAAATTAGAATGGAGCTGTAGTAGGGGACAGCTGGCCAAGATTGTGTGGCTTTAATAAAGAGGCATATTGTGCTCTGTTGCCCCCAGAAACGGCCTGGATTAGAGTCAACATTAAAACTAAATTAGACTGAGTTTGATTTAAAATAAGACAATTTACATCACCAGTCTGAAGATTCCACAGATCAAATATCCTAACAAAATGCATTCCTTTTCATATGTATTTGGTACATTCAACCCAACTCAGAAACAATGTGTTTCCTTTGTAGATATTACATACTGTGCTTTAAAAAAAAATAGAGGCATTGATTCTGATTTCCCCTCTCAGCTATGCCCAATTCAACGGGTTTATTACTTATTTCCTGAGTGCAAAGGGGAATGTTTATATCAGTCATCACCAAAAATAAAAGACCATTCACTGAAATGTGTAATTTAATTAAAACAATAAGCATCTTTCTCTGGGGTATATTTTAAATTTTTGATATATTTTAATTATAAAATAAATCCTGTTGGAAAAGACACAAACATTCAGCTATTTCATTCAATTAAACATGAGAAACTGAAAAAATTCCTTTCTCACATTCTTCCAGTTTATATGTAGACTAGAAAGGAATGAAAAGCTTTCCTGATTTTTCAACTCCAACAGGAATCCATCCAAACTGTTTCTATTATTAGAACACAAAATGGTAGCTAAAGAAGTTACTGTGGTTAACAACTGAATAATTCACAGTCTCTGAAGAATTCGGTTGCTTTTTCTTCTCCAGTTCCTCTTCACAAGTGGATCCCCAAATATATTTCTAGTCCTGTGTTGTTATAAAGGAAACCATATACAAACTGAATCAGTTAAAAAAAAAAAAGTTGGCCCTGCTAAGCACTGAAAACAACAGTAAGACAATAAGCTGAGGAGAGAACAAGCACTGTTACAATCAGTTCTTAAAACTCTTAAGATTACACATATAGTGTCTAAAAATATAGTTACAAATTCCAATCTGTGCTCCATAGATGTCACTGAGCTGGAGTATCCTCAACATTTAAGTTGTCTTTACATAGCCTCCCAAATAAAATACACGAATTAAATACGACATATAAATAATTTGAAACAAGTCTCAACACACTTAAATTCAAATTATTTTCTATGATGAGAGGCATTGAGCATTTCAAGTTCAGGGGAGGAAAACGCACTTGAATTAGTGTGGGAAAGACGCCAAAGGGATTCATCCCTGCTGGTGCGCAGGAGGGTAGGGGCTGCGCCTGCCATCACAGTTCAGCTAAATGGCCCAGAAACTGTCAACTTTGTTTTGTTTTGTTTTCCCCCTAAAAAGATGGGTTAAGTATTTTAAAATACGTGGGAGTTTTACCTTTGACTTTGGAAAGCATTTTTCCAAATAGGAGCATGGCCAGCTTTCTGTCTTCCTATTTCAAGTTTCATCCCTGTTTCAATTCACAATGTAACTAATGTGAAAGGTCAGGACCTTTGGAGGTCCCACAGTTTATCCTTCCCTGCATCCAATTTGTTTGCATGTTAAAATTACAAGAGGAAATTATTCAGCCAGTTTTGGTGGTGCACGCCTTTAATTCCAGCACTTGGGAGGCTGAGGTAGGAGGAATGTTGTGAGTTTGAGGCTGGTTTGGGCTACAATGTGAGTGCAAGGCCGGCCTGAGCTACATAGTGTGACCTTGTCTCATAAAGCTAGGGCTAGGAGTTTGGCTCAGTGGCTTAAGCACCTGCCTGGCAGGTGGGAGGTTGTGAGTTCAATCCCCAGTACAAAAAAAAGAGGAAATTATTCTAAAAAGCAATGATTTATTTATTAAACAGAATTACCTTAATATAACTGAACTGCATGAACTTTTTTGGTAATGCAATACCATTTGTGACTACCAGTCTACTAGAATGCATTAAAATTCCAATTAGAAACTAGTTTTCATTGAGAGTTGGTGTCAGGCACTGTTGCTTAACTTGCTTCCTCTTACTTAACTCTAGGGGTAGGCATGCATCTCATGAGTGGTATTATCTACCACTACCACATAGGAGGTTCGCAGGTACCTAATGTGGGGCCAACCCAAGTCAGTCCAAGGCGAAAGATCAAGCTGTGACCCACTGCATTACTATAATACTTTTCAGGAAAAAAGATTGCCCTGCCAGGAATCAAAGCCAGACCAAGACAGGGAAAGGAACAAATTCGAGGTACTAGACACACACAGTGTGTGCCTAAACCAACAGCCTCAGATAGAGAAAGGAGTCTGCTTTTTATAATTTTTCTGCCTCCTTTGCTGACATATTTCTGATATCGTCTTCCATGATAGATAGATAGATAGACAGATAGATAGGTAGAGACAGATAGATATCGATAGATTTATACTTTCTGCCTTTGCATCTGTGTCTATAGTACTGTTTCTTTTCCCTTTATCATAATCTTCTATTCAGATGCTGAGTTTCAGTTTACAAAGTATTCTCATATACCTCATCTCATGTAACTTTCTATTTTTCATCAGCTTTGGGGCAACCGCCAGGTTACCCATGATGCTAACATATACTTGCATAAGGAAAAGCCATCAGTCTCTCAATGAGACAGTCTTCCAGAAATAAATTGCAAGTATTAGTGCAAAGAGGAGATATTTTACTTTCAAGCCTGATCTCTGATTACTTGTGCTATCAACTGTTTATTTCTATACGGTGGTACCTCAGTTCCCAAATTTGATTCTTTCCACAATTCTGGTCACAAACTGAGTTGGATACAAAGCAAATCAAATTCAGTGGTTAGGTTCAACGTTGACTTTGTGGGGAAATTTGACTCAGTTCTTGTCCAGTCCAGTTTGCAACTAGAATCGTGGAGAGAATTGAGTTCGTGAACCAAGGTACCACTGTAAGCATTTACTGAGCCTGCTATGTGCCATATTCTATCCCGGGTGACAGGGTTATAAGGATAGTGAAATTTTGGTTCTTGCCTTTGAAAAGTTTCAAGACTAGCAGACAGATTTCTGACAGATGACCATAACCATATTGAGAGTAGATGAGCAGTGTAAAGGTAGCTTGGCACAAGGGATTACACGGAAGTGGACACAAACTGTCTAATTCAACAGAGATTAGATATGAGGCTGGAGAAGAAGGCTTAATATCTCTTTCTTTATGGTTCTCAGCCAGATGGTTGATGCTCGAGGTGGCTAGATTACAGAACTCTGGAAGTGGTTTCAACTCTGGATATACATCAGAATCACTTCCATAGCTTTCAAAAAATTAATCAAAAGGCTTGATCACTTCATAAAACTGCCAGGAGTACCCACTAAAGCTGAACATATACCCTATGACCTAGCAGTTCCACTGCTGTGTATAAATTCAACAAAATACGGGTATATGTTGTTTAGGAGGCACCCATAAAGATATATAGCAACCAAAAACTGGAAATAGCCTAGATGCCCATCAACAAGTGAATAGAAAAAAATTACAGTGTAGCCTATAATGAAATACTAGGGGCCAAGAATATAGCTCAGTGTCACAGTAGCTGCCTGGCAAGCACAGGGTCCTGAGTTCGATGCCTAGTACCCAAAAACCCCTGAAATACTATTCAGCAACCAAAAAGGATGATCTGCTGGTACCTGCAATAACATGGATGGTTAGTACAAATCTTAAGTTATGTAGAGGAAACCTTATACAAATGACTGTATACCATATGATTCTACTCATATAAAGTAAAACAGGAAAAAAAAAACAGGAATCTATTGCCTTAGAAGTCAAACTGGTAATGTGACTGGCAAGGGGCATAAGAGTGGCTCTAGATGCCAATAATGTTCTGTTTCTCAATCTGCATGCAGGTTATGTGGCTGTGTTCAAAAGGATTCACCAAATTAAACACTTAGATGTAAGATAGTCAAGATAGTTATACTACTACTGTTAGTTCATTGAAAAGAAAGGTTTGTGCTTATATTGTTTGATCAATTTTTCATGCCTGTATCTTGTAATCTGAGCAATTGCTTTGAAGATAATAATACGCAATGTATTAATCATCGTTACTCTCCTATCTTGTTTTGAAATTTTGTATCAGCGTTTTTATTGCTTTTTCTCTTTAAAATAAAAATAAATAAATACTTAGGATTTGTGCAATTCCCTGAATGTATGTTATATCTCAGTATAATACTGACTAAAACATTTTTTTACAAAAAAAAATGTCTGGGCCTCACTGTAGACGAATTAACTCAGAATCCCGGGATGATGAAACTCCAACTCTTGTATTTTTAAAAGCACCGCCAGATGACTCTAACGCATGACCTGTCTGCATAGCGAGAGTGCTACTGTGTTTACCAATAGCTCCTTGGGGCCAATGGTCTGGCACACAGCAAAGGGAATGAGTTCCGGAGTGAGCTACATCAGCAATGACATTCTGGCTCTGCTTCGCACCGGCAGCATAAGGCATTTGTCTGGATAATCCCCAAACTTCAGTTTCCACCTCTGTATAATGGTCACGGTGCCACCTGCCTCCTAGGATTGTTGTAAGATAATATACTTATAGCCCCTAACATAGTAACTGTAACACAGTTTCTGGAGAAATGGTATATACTCCTTTTCTTCCTTTCTACCTATGTTCCTGAGCACGGTGATAAGCATGTTGCAGTAAATGAACAGCACACAGGTTCTCCATTTTCTCCTCCTGAATGAGTTTCGAAAGATTGAAGTAATATTATACTTTGGACTAACGATGTCAAATGAACATGGGAAATTTCTTGGCCTGCCTTCTCGCACTATTCAGCATCTGCTATCCCTGAGGGTGACAGGAGAGGAGGTGGATCCCAGGTTGACACAAACCACAGACCCTCCTGTGCAAAACTTGGCTCCTGTCCTCACCCCTAACAACAGTACCAACCCTGTGCCACCAAAGACAAGGTCCAACTGTGAGCTGGCAAAAGGAATAAGAAAAAAAAAGCTCGAAAGACAAATCATCCATAAAATGTGGCAAAATGAAATCACTTTGCACAAAATGCCATGTTTTAGTGAAAACAAATGAACAAAACAAAACCTGGACTAAAAGCAGAAGATCAGGGTTAGAGTTTTGACTACCAGTGATGAGCTGTGTGACTGTGGATAACTAAACTTTCCTGTTTGTTTGCCAGATGAAAGTAACACCATCTCTCCTACATCCCTTATAAAGGCACCACGAGTTTGAGATAAGATAAATAGAAAACATTCCAAAAAATAAATAAATAAAATCAAGCACCAAAGAAATGCAAGATGAGAATACAAGCTGGAAATTTACTTTGTTCAAAACTCTTATCATCTTCCCCTGGCATCCCACACTGAGACAGACACTCTCTTGTTTTAACTGCTCTGAGCACTCCAGGAGCCTACACCGGCCTGAAGCTCACTTATGTAAGACGGGACTGCAGCATTGCCTGGCATGTAGCATAATACTTTGCTTAAGAGAAATCCTTGGAAATGCCTCTGCTGAAGTCCAAGGGCAGGCCTAGGCTTCACATTTTGGACAGAGGTGCTCTCAGTCACAGAACAGGGAGCTGGGTCTGGAGCAAATGATGTCATCGAAGATCCTCTTACTATGGCCAATGTCAAAATTAAGATAGGAAGTTCAAGGACAAACTGTGGGTTTTGTAGGCAAATGTAAGTTTTAAGATCAGTTTGGACCTTAGACTCTTGTCTTAAAAATGATTAATGCTTTACCAAACATCAACGGAAATTTATCCTACTCTGTAAAGTTGTTTGCTTTATGTGAAGCTTTTGTTAACAAAAATATACATTAGTTGCATAGAAAAAAAACTCCTCGACTGTATTTTTACTCCCACTACGCATTAGGAAAGGGGACAAAAATCACATGAGTCACCCCTATCCCCAGAAGCAATAACAAACCAAAAATAAAAATATAAAATATTTGAAGAGACAGAGATAAAGTTGAGAGCTCTCTACTCTAGAGCTAAGAAACGAAATAACTCGAATACCTGTTGGGTTCCCAAATGACTGGAAAATGGAAACTCGAAATTAACTATGGGCACTTTGGAACACCTTGTAGAGTACAGGTCTTTTCCATCCACAAACCATTCCTGCGACAGACCTGTGTAAAACATCCCCAAACATGCGGATGCCTGGGGTTGGGAGGGCATCAAATTAGTATCAAAAATAGTGCTGTTGACTCTTGCTCTGGTTCCGGGGGGAAGAAAGAATCTGGTCTGATGTAAAACCTGCGGCCAGAGCCGGACAACTCGTCCCTAAGTTTGGCGCGTCCTAGCTCTGCGCCCTCGCCCCCACCCCCGCGCCCAGATCTCAGTGCACGGCGAGGCCCTGGCACAGAAGCGACCCGCGACAGGGGATGGGAACCCCGGCAGTGGGGAGGAAGGGCGGCTCCTCTCCAACTGGGGTCTCTCGGCACCCAGCCCCGGGCCCTCGGGGTTCCCCTTCCCCTGACCCCCTGTCCCCGGGCAGGTCACCTGGCTCAGCCGCTGCCCGCCTGTCCTCCGGCTGCTTGCTCTCTCTAGCCGCGCCGCCGCCGCCGCCTCCTGGACGCGGCTCACCCTCCCGAGTCACGGGGCCGGCGAGCGGGCGGGTGAGCCTGTGCCAAGGCTGCGGGAACCGTTCTACCCGGCCGGAGCTGGGACCCTGCCCTGAGCACCGTCGTCACCAGGGCGAAACTGGAGAGCTGGGCTCGGCTCGCCCGAGCGGGGAGGGGCGGCTGCAACTTTGCTCCTGGACGCGGGGGAGGAGGGGGCGCCCGCCTCCAAACTCCTTGCCGCGCCGGCAACCTCTCCAGTCCAAGGATTTTTTTTTATGGTTTTTTTTTTTTTTTTTTTTAAATCTAAAGGAAGTCAGATTCTTGCCCCCAAGTTCTTGCTACCGGAGCTGTGCGGCTCAGCTGGCGGGAGACCGCGGGGCCGAACGAGGGGTGCGAGTGGCGCGCCCCGCGGGGTACGCTGGCGGCGAGGAGGCGAGGGCGCGCGGGGTGACGGCGGCTGGAGGGGAGCGGCTACCCCGGAGCCCGCCAGGCTCCTCCCGACCCTGTTCGGCTGCCCGCGCTGACCCGCTCCAGCCTGGAGCCCGAGCTGGGGAGGGACAGCGGCCTGAAGGGACTGGGCCAGAGGCGGGGAAGCAGTGACCCGGACCTGGATCGCAGAAGTAGGAACTGGAAGTGACAGCGGCGCAGGGCAGCAACAGCAGCAGCAGTAACAGCAGCAGCAGCAGCAGCCGCCCGGGTAGCCGTGGCAGCAACAAAAGCCGCGGTGGAGCGGTGACGGCCAAACTGCGCATGCTGCTGCCGCCCAGCTCAGTCTTGAGCTCAGGGCTCCTGGTGCCTGGCCGGCCGCCGACACTGCCAGAGCCTCGGGTAGGACTCTGGGACTCATGGACTGGCCATTTCCAGCGGCAGCCCGCTTTCTCCCCTCTGCCCCCAGATTGCAACTCAGAACCCCCAAGCTGTCTCCTGAGCCGCTGAGACCCCCCCCCTCCCCCGGGCAAAGAAGCTCTTATAGCCTCGCCCAGACCTTCCTCCTTCCTGTAACTATCCTGGATGCCCTTCCTGGGCTCTGAAAACAGGCCCTACATCAGTCTCTCCGAGGGAGAATTATAGGGTTCCTGAGAGATGACAAATATTTATAACCTTACTTGAAGTCCAATTTTTACAGAAATACAACTAAGTTGCTAAAAGACTAGTATAGCCACAGTCGTGGATTGTATTTAATTAACTCTTGGAAATTCCATTAAGAGTGTCAGATTTGCTCAGCAGGGGGGAGCGGGGCTTATCAAAATCCTCTTTAGTTCTCGCACTAGTCAAATTGAGCATCTAAAAATGCAGAGCTTTGCCCAGCGGAAGCGGATGGAAAGCAGCCAGTTCGAAGCAGAGCCAAACCATTAGACATTACCCAAGCCCTACTGCAGTCATCACTTTACAGATGAGTCAACTGAGGCCTAGAGAGGTCTGCGACTACACACAGGTGGCAGAGTCGGGACTTGAAGGAAGGTTGTACCATCACAGCCACCAGTTAGTTGCCTGCCCTTGTGCCTACCCTGCCAGGGGTAGGGGGTGCTGCTGTCCTACAGCTGGAACTGGTCAGTGGCAGGTGTCAGCTTCGTTCATGGTCATCAGTAGAGCTGCCATGCCTGCAGGACTGCCTCCCCGAAGAATGGCCCCTGGGAAATGGCAAATCGGCCACCCCTCACTTTGGAGAGGGCCCCCATGCTGTTCCCTGACAAGGCATATGGAGTGACTCAGGGAGACAGGAGGGAATGAGGGAGTGGGGGTAGGGAAAAACCGTACTGCTCCCAGCTGCTATTGGAAGAAAGGAGAGAGAGAGGGAGAGGGAGAGGGAGAGGAAGAAGGAGAAGGAGAAGGAGAGGGAGAGGGAGAAAGAAAGAGAGAGAGAGAGAGAGAGAGAACTGAACCTCATTCATTCAATGAAATCCTTCAATAACAAAATGTCTTTTTGCAAAGTAAGAAGCTGCACCCAGCAGCCGGGCGTGGTGGCGCACACCTTTAATCCCAGCACTGGGGAGGCTGAGGTAGGAGGAGCATTGTGAGTTCAAGGTCGGCTTGGGCTACAACTCGAGGGCAAGGCTGGCCTGAGCTACATAGTGCGATCCTGCCTCAAAAACTTAGGGCCAGGAGTTTGGCTCAATGGCTTAAGTGCCTGTCTGGCAGGCGCGAGGTTGTGAGTTCAATCCCCGGTGCCACAGAAAAAAAAAAAAAAAAAAAGAAGAAGAAGCTGCACCCAGTAGCAGAATAGGGAATACTGAGTTGTCCTCCCAAAGGGTAGGTAGTAGTGTGATAGAGGACAAAGCAGCAGTACCTGCTGAGGGTGAGACAAGGGAATGGTGTGGGTGAAAGCGAAGTCACAAGGCTAGAGCTTTCACACACCAGTGGGTCTATTGCCCTTGCTAGAACAAATGCAGCCAGTGAACCACCATCCAGGCCATTCATCCCCAATTTATTAGAAGGATTGCATGTGGTTCTGACTTGCACCACATCCAAAGACAGCATTCCAAAAAACAAAAATCAAACCAACAAGCAAAAAACCCTACCACTGCTAGAATTTGTGTTGCTGAGGGACTTTTTGATTATTTTAGCGACCCCTCTTAGAAATGAGAATGTTTTCATATATTCAGGAAGTTTTTAGTTAAGGCCTGAATATGCTCCCTGCTTTCTCCATTCTGTAAGAGAATAAGATATATTTTGTTCAAAAAACATGAATAGGCTATAAAGGAATGAAAGGATGTCCAACTCGCTAGGAAACATCAAATACAAATTACAACAATAAAATTAAATGTCACTTTCATCCACCAGTTTAGCAAACATTAAAGATAAATATCTAATATGGTCGAAGATATGAGGAAAAAGACACCTTCTACATTATTGGTGGGATTATAACTTGGAAGAGCATTTTTGTAGGAGAATTTGATATTATCTATCAAAATTTGTCATAATAATTCCATTTCTATAAAGAAAGATGTTTCAAAAATAATCATAAATGTGCACAAATTTTCATGTGCATATGCAATATATTTCACCAAGATTTATATCAGAAATGGAAAATTGATTTAATATATGAAAATCCATCAATGCAATACAACATACAAATATATTACCAAAACCAATGATCATCTCACCTGAAGCTGAAAAAGCATTTGACAAAACCCAGTGCTTTTTCATGAATTAAAAGCACACACACACAGCAAACTAGGACTATAAGGAAACTTTCTCAACTTACTGAAGGGCATCTGGAAAATACGCACACAGTTAACATCACACTTACTGCCAAAAAACTGAAAGCTTTCCTCCTTAAGATTAGAGACAAGGCTGTCATTCTGATTCCTTCTATTAAACATTGTGCTAGAGGTTCTAGCCAGACAAATTAGGAATGAAAATAAAAGGCATCCAGATTACAAATGAAGAAGTAAAACTTCTGTTTTCACAGATGGCATAATCTTGTATGAGAAAACTATAAAGGATCACCAAAAAACCTATTAGAACTATTGAACAATTTCTGCAAAGTTGAAAAGTGTAAAAAATCAGTTATATTTCTACATATGTTCAGTGAAATATTCAAATACAAAACTAAGAACACAATTCCATTTGTAATAGCATCAAGGAGAATAAAATACTGTACTTTGAAGTGAATTGAACCAAGGAGGTACAAGAAATGTGCACTGAAAACTACAAAACATTGTGGAGTGAAACTAATAAAGATCTAAATAAACAGAAAGATATCCTGTGTTTATGGATCAAACAAATGTTATCAAGGTGACAGTGTTTCCCAAGGCCTTCTGCAGAAAGAACACAATCCCTGCATGTGCAGAAATGGACAAACTGATACTAAAATTCACACAGACATGCAAGGAACCCAGGTAATATCATCTGTGAATATAGTTTTACTTTTTCCTTTGTAATCTGGGTGCCTTTTATTTTCATTCCTAATTTGTCTGGCACAGTGTCTAACAGAAGAGACCAGAACAACAGCCAAAATAAGTTTGAAAATGAAGGTGTGAGTTGGAGGATTCACACCTTCTGATTGTATAATTTACTACAAAGCTATATAAGTCAATTCAATGGAAGAAAGAATTTCAATAAATGGTGCTAAAAACAAAAACTTATACATGCTCATGCAAAAAAAAAAATTCATTTGGATCCTTACCTCCTACCATATATGGAGATTAACTCAAAGTGGATCAAAGAACCGGGCATGGTGGCACATGCCTTCAATCCTAGCACTCGGGAGGCTGAGGCAGGAGGATTGCAGTGAGGTCGAAGCCAGTCCACACTATATAATGAGACTGTCTCAAAAAATAAATAAATGAAAGAAAGAAAGAAAGAAAGAAAGAAAGAAAGAAAGAAAGAAAGAAAATGGAAAAAAGGATCAAAGGCCCTAATATAAGAACTAAAGCTATATCACTCTTAGAAGAAGAAATAGGAATAAATCTTCATGACTTTTGATAAAACAGGAATTTTCTTATGTGATACTAAAAGTTCAGATAGAAAACAAAACAGATGAATTTGACTTCATCAAAAGTCTACAGAAACTTTTTGTGTTTCAAAGAACAATATGAAAATTGAGGAGGGCTGCTGGGGGACATTTTGTTCTCAGTGTCTCAGCAGACCTCCCTCATCAGTTACCAGCTGTGTGGCTCTCTAGAGAGCCTAAGACATTGTGACCATATGAGAACACAAAGATGAAGGCTGCTTGGAGAGGCCAGGTATCTACCCAGGAGGAGAACAAAAGGCAGTAGCTCTTCAGGGTGGTTCTCGTCCCCCAGAGCCGAGTACTCAGTCTGTCTGCATCCTGTTGCATCTCTGGCTCCCTTTTTTTGCATTTCCAAGCTAACCATTTCAAGCTGGCCTTCTTTCTTTAGACACATACCAGCTGGTTTGGGCGTAGAGTCTAGCCCTTCCTTTCTTTTTATACATTTACAACTTTGCGGCATCAACAAAAATCCATTAGGCAAGCCAGGCACTGTGCTGGGCACTGTGGGCCTGAGAGATACTTTATCGAAGGGCATTTACAAGCCTTCATGTTTAGGTCTGTTTGCTAGCTACCTAGAGGCTAGAGACAGGATGGTCAATATACTTGGCTCCTTGGGCTGCCCACCTCAGCTTTGAGTTTCATTCCCTATGTATAGATTTTATGAGTCTTCTCAAAGTTCTAGGAGTGCCTCCATACTAAAGATCCCTTCCAGGCAGAATTCTTCCCTCAACAAAACAAAGAACAACTGGTCACATTACAGGGGGAAGCTAGCATGCATGTTTATGTGTTGCAAAATACTAAGTGCCTTTGATGCTTTGACTCAGTTCATCCTTGAAACGATCCCCTGCAGTAGACAGTGTTAATGGTCCCATTATATAGACGAGGAAACAGGAGCATAGGGATGGCAGGTAACTTTTCCCAGTCACACACTCAGTAACTGACTGAGTCAAGACTTTAACTCCCATCTATCAATCTACAGAAGGCATACGCTCCCACAACACCAGATACTGCCTTACCACAATGTTCATAGCATGGTCAGTCATCCTGAGTTATCAAAAGGAGATAAAAATATGCCCAATGCCTTTTGAGAAGACAAAAAATTGTGATGTATTTTTTAAAAAGACTTCTACCCAAAGTGAATAAAAGTATTTTAAGCACTTGTGCTTAAAAGAGGAAGCACTAGTTATCAGAAAGATCCCTAACAATGCCAAACCCAGGAGGTGTTTCTGTATCATCTAGTATTCTTAGAGCTGCAAAGATACTCTGTATACCTTCTGGCAGCTTCAGAGCGCAGAAATCATTGGCAGCTTCACCAGGTTTTTGTTTGAAAAATTAAAAAAAGAAAATGCTGTGATCTGTTCCATAGTAGACATCATTCCATAAGGGATATCAAGTGCTGAAGCCATATCTACCTCAAAAGACATAGAGAAGTGGGAGGGGGAGACAGAGACAGAGAGACAGAGAGAGAGAGAGAGAGAGAGAGAGAGAGAGAGAGAGAGAGAGAGAGATCAAATTGAGCAATAAAAACTGGAATAAGATATTCTGAAACAGATGATGTAGCTTGATGCTAGGGCTAGACTTAGGAAAAATATGAAAGAAGAAAAGTTTATCTGGGGCAAAGTTAGTTTGGCCAATAATAATGGTAATAATAATAACTTGAAGAAAGTTACTAAGTTTCAGCCAGTTTCTTAGGGCCCATATGTACATGAATTAATTGAAATGTCATACCAATCCTATGAGATAGGTGGCACTATTACTCCCATTTTACAGGTGGGAGGACCTGGGTATAGACACAGTTAAGTAACATGCCTGAAGTCACAAAGCCACTGGTGAGAACTGCTATTCAAACCCAAGTAGTCTAACCCTAGCATCTACGCTCAAACCACTACACCTGTCCACAGATACCGCTCCTCGTGCTTCTCTCCTAGTACAGGACATTTCTGTCCCTGGCCCTGTGCTAAGGATGCTACATAAGTAATCTCACAGATTGAATAAGGTTGGCACTCTTCACCCTAAGTTATTATGCAGTTTCTCCTTTGATCTTTTAAGCAACCTCATGATGTAGCTGTTATTGTGTCCGTTTTACAGGCAGAACTACTGAGGCACAGAGAAGTTGTAATGACACATGTGCAGAAGTTTCACCTCTTTTTCAGCAACACCACCTATACGTGTCAGGGTTTTACAACACAAATCAGGCAACAGAGTTTAATATGCTCTTTCTACTTCAGGGCCAGGTTCTTGCAGCTCTTCATGCCCTCCATTCCCAGGTGTTAACAGAAAAGACTGCCAACAGCTTTTCCTCTCCTCCCAATTCAACGGGATTAAAATGACCCTCTGGAGCAGCCAGTGGCTCACTTTTGGTTCCTCATAGTAGGGAAGCTCTGTTACCAGAAGCCTGCTCTCACATCTCCACAAGCTCTGTCGCTCAAAGTCTATTTGCAGGACTTAGATGCTGTTTGCAAAAGGTATCATTTTTTGAGTTATGATTTGGGTTGGTTTGACTTAGAGCTGGTTTCTGGAACAGACAGACAACAACAATCCACTAATCTCAACTCTGGTTTCTATAAGATGTCACCCCTGTTTAGCTTTGTGGCTACTGGCAGTGAAAATCAACCAAGTTCTTTTACTACCAACCTTCCTTAGCAGAGGAAGAGCTAATTACAACGAGGCAGGTAAGGTGGGGAGGCTTACCTCCACTTGAAGGGCTGTACATCCTTTCAGGAACTCATTGATGTTGCTGATGCAATTGGCTTCGGTTTGGGGCTCCAGACAATACTAGAGAAACATAGTCAAATGTCACTTGGGAATGGTCATCCCATGCTCAGCAAACCATATGCATCGCTTGCTGATAATTCGATAAAGCAGGGGGCAACAGTGCTGTCAATCCAGGAAGAGAAATAACCGCTGAAGGAAGTGATGCAAATTACTAAACGGTTGGTTTTCGTTTCAAATGTTACCAAGCCATTTCTACTTACAAATATTTTCTCATGTCTTCTAGCCAAGGGTAGTGAGACCAAATGAGGAGACCAAGACACTTTTTGGGGTGGGGTTCAGTTATTGCTTTCAAGCAAGAAACAGATACTTTGAGCCTCCCTCTTTCCTCCTCATGATAACTTACGGAAAGTGTATTTCCCCTTAGCTGTTCTCCACATTTGGTCACATTTCTATATATTTTATCAGTTTCATAAGTTTGAGAAAGCATTAGTAATTTTACGTGCTCAATAGAAATACAAGCTGGTTCAAGAAGGTAACAAAGCTAAACTCACAGTCATGTTCCGTGATTATTTTAAGAAAATAACTTTTGGACCCTACCTTTATGCTTATTTAAAGTGGCTGCTTTAGAAATTATTCATTATTATGGTCATGGGCTTCCAACATAAAAAAAACACCTTCAGGTCTTTTTTAAGAGGACGAGTTAGTTTCACTTTGAAGAAATGCTGCTTTCAAAACATATATTCAGTTTCTCTTATTTTCACAAACCTTATGTGACATTTCAAATTGTTTTTCCTAGTTGTAAATAGTCCCTTCTTCAATGGGTATGTTTTAAAAAGGAACTCTAGATCAATTTTTAGGCAAATGTCAACAAATATCATCAAGATCTGTTGCAGAATATTCCATTCTCCATAAGACTCATAAGTACCCTAAGTTCAAAACATGTCCCCAGTACACAGGGAAGTATAATAAATATCTCCACGACAGAGCAAACTTGTGATATGAGTGTTTTCCTGTCCCCTATTGTCACCAGTGCAATGGTTTTTACCATGCTAACATTGAGGGGAGGCAATTACTAAAGCATAACATTTCATTTTCCAACTTTTTCAACCTACAAAAACAGAAAGACTGCCTTAACTCTTAGTAAGATATTAAAGCAGGAGATTCTCATGCAGAGGGCAATAGAAAAGCTTGAGTTATATTATTGCTGCTCTCTGGTGGTAAAGCAATCCTGAAGATACTGCAAATTACCTTACCTTTTCTACCGAGCCAGGCATAAGTCTGTTGACCAGTTTGCATAGCACTACCCCATTTTTTAGCGAGGACTTCAAGAACTCCTCCGGATCACAGATGGTCTTTTTTGGAGAATCCAAAACGCCTAGAGATATAAGCCATGTCACGATTCGCTCTTCTGGATTCATTACTGCGGATGGTACACTCTGAACAGCTCTCTGGGGCCGCTGCAAGGACTAAGCCACATCCGTGATTGCATCTGCTGTTGTCTTCCTTTTTATGAGTTCTCCTCTGGTGCTTGCAGAGCAAAGGTTTAAAACAACTTTTCTTAGACAACAGCGGAATGCGCTGGAAATGTGGGATTTTAAAACCACAGAGGTCACACTCAAAGTTGTGGAAACAGATAAAAATTAATGTAAAAGCCCTGAATAATGCTGGTTTGCTTTTTCAAAACCTGCAAAACAACTTCATTAGGGTAAAAAAAGGAAGAAGAAACACACACAGGCGCGCGCACACACACACACACACACACACACACACACACCGCTCCAAAACAACCCAACAGTGCAAGAAGCTGTAAGGAAAGGAAATGAGGAGGACCCTAGGGAAGGAGGAGAAAAAAGGAAGCTAGTGCTTGTGGAGAACAGAGGTGAGCTGACACTTCAGGGGACCTTGGAGATGAGACACTCCCGGGCCAGTCTGGGAAAAACACTGTCAATAAATAGTCTAGTCCCACTGAAATCTAGCTTCTGTTAGGAGGAAGGTGCCAACTGGCTCTTAGGTCAGACAGATCTAAGCCTTGTGGGGAGCTGTGCTGGCACAACAGAGCTCAGAGAGTTAGGGAGGCTGAGAAATTCCTCTAAGAAACAGCCCCGTGTCCTCATACTATCTCACAGAAATGCTGTGTGTGTCACGCTCACTCTTTTGCAAAACACATTGAGTCTCATGGTGACTACGTGCCAAGCAAATGAAGACTGTGCCTGCTGTCAACTATCTCTGTGTATAAGCAGAAGCCAGAAGAATGGCATTTTACTTTGCAGCCAAAAAGCTATGTTTAGGGAAATAAGCTAAGGATAACATCTGACATCCTGTTTACTTGCATTCTTTAGCAATTCTTTTTCTGGACCTGGTTCCACTACACAGTCCAGCTGCAGTATCCTTAGCAAAGGTTCAGACACAGTCACATAAGTGGGTAAAATACACTTAAAAACAGAACGTTTGAGAACCAAAGAGCACTTGTCCTCTGTCTACACTACAGACTTGAAGGTTCATGTTTCCCCAACAAGAAACATCCTGCATTTAAAACACTGCTCTGAAAAAAAAATAAGTTAGGCTATAACAAGAGATCTCTATTATTCTCAAATATTTTCAGAACCAGTTAAAATAGCCATACTATTGAGAAATTTAGAACAAAGTCAACTTTAATAGCATAGCCTTATGTTGGCAAATGTGTGGCATTTATGACCCTGCCCCCGCCCCATGCATGGGAGACATCTGGTCAATCATAGCTCTTTCCTCCTAAGCCTCAGAATCCTTTTCAACATAGCTTCAGGCATCTACTAGCAAATAATCAGCTTAGATAATTCTGATAAACACTTTCAAAACTTCTTCTTGCTCCATCATAACACTTAGCACACTTTACTAATATTTCATGCTGACCTGTCCCCTACACCACAGTGTAAGCTTCCAGAGTTAACCACTTTTCTGTCATGGTTAACACTCTGTCACCATCAGAGTGCTTGACACACACCATAGATGTCCAATCATTCAGAGTAAATGAATGAATGAATTCAGATAGTATCCCTGGTATAGACATTATCTGATTATAACAAGAACTTTTTGTTTATTTTAATGGTATAAGATAAATACTTTGCTAATGCCTTTTTACAACCTTATCAAGATATAACTGACAGCATAATAAATTACACATACTTGGGGTATATAACTTAATGGATTTTGACAGATGTATACCCTTTTGATACAATCATACACACAATCTAGATAAACTTTTCCATCACTCTCAAAAGTCTCCTTGTGCCCTTTCAACACCCTCCTCCCTTCCTTCCCTTCTGCTCCCCCATCTCAAGCAACCACCAATCTCCTTTTGGTGTTTTTAAGTTAGTTTGTATTTTTAAGAATCTTGTATAAATAAAAGTATACAGTATGGTACTTTGTTTATGTGTTTTCTTAACATTATCATTTTGAGATTTATCCATGCTGTTGTGTCTATCCATAGTTCTCTAACAGGGATTTGACCTCCATATGTTTGGGTTGGTATACTTACAAACAAAATAAATATAATTAATCAAAAGCTTTAACTGACTTTGACCCATGCCAAATCTATGTAATGGAAACAAAAACAGAATCCATTTGCTGATAAATTCCCAGATCTGTCCTACTTAAGAACATTTTTATATGTCATTTGGACATTTTTCCCAATTGGTCATCAAAATTTTCCTCTACAGAAGAACAAGATCTGGCAATATTATTGAGGTAGATATCACTTGTACTTTCTGACAAAGAACAAAGCTGGAGTAATTTCAGGAACCCAACCTAGTCTAAAACAGGCTTGAGCCCACTGAAGTCGCTTAAATGTCAATATGCCTTATTTTGGACACTGGCTATGGGGGATTACTATAAGCAAAAAAGAAAAACCAGAAAGGCAAGGCCACTGCCTCAAGGCAAAAACAAACAAACGACAACAACAACAACAACAAAAACAGTCCTATTAAGACAAAGGATGGAAGCTATAATTGGTATGGTATAATGTCAAGAAAGCCAGGAACTCTAAAGCAAGCAGCAAGCAGCTAGGTGAAATGACTAATCATAGAACCCAGGCTGGCCTGAGAAGAAAGTGAAGACAGAAAGGAGCTGATGACCAGGAAAATAAGGGGTGGGGAGGTGGATACTGAGGTCACAGGAACACAAAGAGAAGGCTTCCTCACAAGACCATGAGTAAAAAGAGCCAGAGTCTAGGCCTGCACCTTCTTGGCCACTAAACCTGTCACTTCAAGGGCTTGTGCACCTCCTCCCCTCATGCTAATGAACTCCCTAAGCAAGCGAGCACTGTTTGAAAACCAAAATCATCTCTGGTGTTCATATCCCTGCTTAAAAACACCTCAAAGGCTCCCTATTGCCTAAAGCAGTGATTGACAAACAGGAATGTTGATCATACTCCTGTCTTGGGAGCAAAAGAGGAAAAACGACTGAGAGAATGGAGCATAAACTAGAAAAGGTAGCATTTTATTCCAAATAAGATCCACAAGAAATAAAGCAAGTGTGAATATTTATTAAAACTGGATGCTGAGTACACTGGAACCTCTTACATTATTTTCTTTACTTTGGCGTGTTTGAAATATTCACTATTGATTTATTTTTTAAATTTCAAAGCTACTGGGGAACTTGCTACAAAAAAGCTTTGGGGGCCCTATTACCAGATACTCTAGTTCAGAAGATCAGCAGTGGGGCAGGGGAGCCTGTGTTATTAAATACCTTTGCACTTGATCCTGCTGCACACAGACCATGGTCATACTTGAAGAAACAAATGGGTTTCTAACCTTCTTCCACTCCAGGTTCTGCCCACACCTAGTCCACAGGAACGACAGTCCAATATCATAACCATTCAGTTCTCTAAGCTCCACTGCCTATAGTTGATATATTACCTCTCAGCCTGCCTTTATGCAACTTTTGCAAAAATGGACCTGAGACAGAAATATTCTTCTACTTTGCCAGCTGCCACAGTATTACGTTTCATCTGCAAGCAATAGTGAAAAGACCTTGCAGGAAGAAGGGTTTTACTTCCTGTTTTCTACGTGCTCCCTCCACAGGCTCTTGCTGTGCTCCCACCTTTTCTGGTGATCACCTTCCTCAGCATCGGTTTCCCGGATGCACAGTGGGCAGCAGCTTCCCCTTGTACTGCCCCTGGGTGATTCCATAGCAAAATTTCTGGTAAGACACCTCCCATTGAACTAGGACTCTACAGGAGCACATTTTCAGTGAGTTCCAGAGGGCAGATCTCCAGCAAGTTCCCCTGACTCAGCACCACAGCTACTTCTCTAATGAGGCCTGGATCTCAGCCCTGGGTGGAAAAGAGGGTTGTCACAGCTCTATAGCTATTGGCTGTTACACATTGTTTTGATATTTTCTGCTACTCCATACCACATATACTTTCTCCCTATATTCTTTTAGAATTCATTTTACTTATCATTAGCCAGTCCCCCAACATGCTAGTCACCTTTTATCATTAATTCTTTACATTAAACTTGTAAATTTACATTAAACTTGTAAAAATGCAAAATTCTTTAAACTTTCCTGTTCAAATTACTGCATGGTTTCTCTGTTCTGAGGCACCTTGTTAGCTTCAAATAACACATCCTTTCTAGTTTAGCAAGTCACTTGCAAGGCTCCATCTTGGACTTTGTCATCATGCAAACTTCTCAGCCTCCTAAATCGTGAGTGCAAACATTATACTAACTAAACAACGTACATGAGCCAGGCATGGTGGCACACACCTGTAATCCCAGCACTCAGGAGGCTAAGGCAGGAGGATCACAGTGAGTTCAAGGCCATCCTGGACTACATAAACAAGTTCAAGGCCAGCCTGAATTGCAAAGTGAGACCCCCCCAAAAAAACCAACAACAATATATCATCTTTCCCATCTACTTGTTCAGATACGCCTACCATAATTGACCTCACAGGGCTCTACAAATCATTGTTTTCCAAAACAGTTATACAAATTTACACTCCCACAAGCAGAGCTTGACTCTCCATTGCACCACATCATAGCTAACACTTGATATTTCAGACTTTTAATTTTTTTCTTGTGGATGTGAAATTTATATTTCTATGCTTACTAATAAGGTTGAGTATTCTGAATATGTTTATTGGCCATATCTTTTCTCTTCTGTAAGACACTCATTTCTATTGCCCACTTTTCTATGGAGTTGTCTTTCTGTTATTGATCTGTGAAAGTTTATTATATGTTATGGATGGTAAACCTAAGTCAGTTATATATGTTTGCAAATGTCTTCTTATACTCTTGTTTCTCATTCTGTGGTGTATTGTAAGGAACAGAAGTCCTCACTTTTTTCTTTCCGGCACTGGGGATTGAACTCACAACCTCGCACCTGTCAGACAGGCACTTAAGTCACTGAGCCAAACTCCCGGCCCTGGTTTTTTGAGGCAGGGTCACACTGTGTAGCTCAGGCCGGCCTTGCGCTCACATTGTAGCCCAAGCCGGCCTCGAACTCACAACGCTCCTCCTACCTCAGCCTCCTGAGTGCTGGGATTAAAGGCGTGTGCCACCACACCTGGCTTTAGAAGTCCTCACTTTTAAAAATACGATACTTTATCTCATATCTAATATATCAAGAATTCAGTCATCCAAAATTAACATGTGGCTTTATCGTTACCGAGACTCAGGTTTCTGCTCTCCTGCTACAGTGCCACATTCAGCTTCTCATCTCAAAGTCAGAATGATGGCTTATGTGAAACTGGATCAGTCAAGGATTTCTTGGATTTCATACCAATGCCACCATGAACAAAAGAAAAAAATAAATAAATTGATCTTTATTAAAACTTAAAAATTTTGTGCTTTAAAGGGCACCATCAAGAAAGTGAAAGACAACCCAGAGAATGAGAAACATATTTTCAAATTATATACCTTAGGAAAAGGGATTGGCATTTAGATGTATACAAAGGACCCATAGCTCAATAATAAAAAGATAAATAACTAAAAGTAAGTGAATTATCTGAATAGACATTTTTCCAAAGAAGATATACGAATGACCAATAAGCACAAAAAAATATGCTCAGCATGATAAGCAATCAGGGAAATGCAAATTGAAACCACAGTGGGGTTCTACTTTATCTCATTAGGATGGCTATAATCAAAAACAGAGATAGTAACTACTGTTGGTGAGGATATGGAGGAACTAGAATCCTCATACATTGCTTGTGGGGATAGAAAATGATAGGAATGCTGTGGAAAAGTTTTGCAATTCCAAAAAAGTTTAAAGATAGGTAGCCATATGGTCCAGTAATTCTCCCCAAAGGAAAACGTGTCCACACAAGCACTTGTATGTGAATATTCAAATAGCATTATCTGTAATAATGAAAATGTAAAATAACTCATATTACCATCACTTGATTAATGGATACATTGTTACAATAGAATATTAACCATAAAACATGAATAATGTTGAAGATACATGCTTCATTATGGATAAACCTTGGAAATGTTATTCTACATGAAAGCAGAGAGATGCAAAAGATCGTATATTACATGATTCCATTTAGTATACGACATGTTGAGTATGAGCAAATTCATACAGACAAAAAGTAGAAGAGCGCCTTCCTAGGGCTGTGGTTATGGTCGAGGAAAAGAGGAGCGAATGATCACAGGTGTAGGGTGTAAGGAACCTGGCAACAAGAATGTTCTGAAATTGATTTGGTCATGGTTGCACAATTCTTTGAATATACAAATAGCCACTGAATTTGTACAGTTTAAGCAGATGAGCTATGTACTACATGAATTGTGTCTCAATAAATCTGTTCCTTTTTAATAGGCAACTTTAAAGAAAATGACTGCTTTAGCTCCAGCAATCATGCCTGCATTGCAGCTGGCAGGAAGGAGAAAGAATGACAATTCTCCCCTACCCATAGTTTACTAGACAACTTTCTTAAAATAGGGAAAATTAAAGGAGTGGTATGATGATCTCCTTCACGCTCACCATCCAGATTGAACAATTGGTAACATTCTGTCCTGTTTCACTTGCTTATATAGGCTATACATTTTTAATACGTTTTTTGAAAATAAGTAACAGCTATCACGCCACTTCATTTCAAATACTTCCACATGCCCCTCCTAAAATTAAGGACATTTGCAACGTAACTGCAGATCTGTTATCACCACAGAGAGAATTAACAATAATTCTGTCGTGTCATCTAATTTTCAATCCATGTGAAGAGCGCCCAAATTTTCCCGATCATACTGCTGAATTTGGTTCTTAGCAAAAATCTGGATGACCCTCCTCCTGGGAATCACAGCCCTGCGCTGCCTATGCTCTCAATGTAAGAAAAGAGTTCTTTTGGATATTTCATCCAACTTTCCACCTGTTTACAGCAGTTAGACAAGTTCTATACCACACAATCCTTCAAGGGTATGAGCAGAAATTGGCCTAGGCTACTTTGGATTATGTTTTCTATATCATGCAACAAGTGAAATTTAACACAGCCCTTTCTTGTTAATTTATAAGGACTCTTTAGTTATTAAGTGTATTAACCTCTTAACATATGTTTATGTTTTAATTTATTCTACTGTTTAACTTTTAAATGTTTTTTTTTTAATGATTATAGCCAGGCGTGTTAGCAGATGCCTGCAATCCCAGCATACAGGAGGCCAAGGCAAGAGGACTGCATAGATTTGGAGGCCAGCCTTAACTACATAGCAAGACTCTGTCTGAAAAAACATAAATAAATAAATAAGATTACAGTTCTAAATGTCATATGTAAGTGAGTATACCAATATTTCTCTTTTGATATACATTTATGACTTGCTTGAAGTCCTTCCTCAAAGTCACTTTAGAAATTTTTCCTAGATAAATAATGATAAGTTCAGAAGATGTATGTTCATGATAACAAAAATCACAATATGCAAAAGGAAAAAATCAGCAGATTACATCTCACGAAAATTTGAAGAGAATAAAAAGACAAGCTCCAGATGGGGAAAGATATTACAAATTACATATCTGATAAAAGCCTACTCTCCAGAATATATTATAAAACCCAACAGTGAGAAAATCCAACAAAAAGGGCATTTCATGAAAGAGGATATTGCTACAGTAAATAAACACAGGAAAGATATTTAAAATCATTAGCTACTAGAGAAATGCAAATTAAAACAACAATGAGATACTACTATATATGTATCAGAAAAACAAACAAAACACCAGTAACAACACAAAAATGTAGTGATAATCCAGAGAAACTGGATTCATGCATTGCTGGTGATAGTGTAAATATTACAGCTACTCTGGAAAACAGAGTACAGTTTCTTGAAGAAAAAAACTAAACATGAAAAACTAAACATTAATTTACCAGATGACCTAATAATTATATCCTTGAGCATTTATTTGTCTCAGAAAAAATGAAAATATAGAAAACCATACATGAATATTCATAATATTTTATTTGTAACAGCTAAAAATGAAATAACTCAAATGTCCTTCCATAGGTAAATGGTTAAACAAACTACTATATTCATATCATGGAATGCTATTCAGCACTAAAAAAGAATGGGCTATGATCTATGCCTATTCTTAGAATGGATTGCAAGGCAATTGTGTTGCATGGGGGAAAAGGTAATCTTAAAAAGTAGCACACTGTATGATTTCATTTATGTGATCTTGAAATGCCCAGGGATCTCACAATGCCAGAGGTACAATATATCTATAAATATTGTTGCTGACAAACATACAAAAGCATAGGGGATTATATAATCTGCTTTCCCAAAGCGAAGTGGATATTGTCCTTCATACATATATATGTGAGTTCGATACCCAGTACTGACAAAAAAAAAAAAAAAAAAAAAAAACTAGGGCCAGGAGTTTGGCTCAGTGGTTTAATTGCCTGTCTGGCAGGCACGAGATTGTGAGTTCGATCTCCAGTGCTGCAAAAAAAAAAAAAAAGAGTTCATATGGTCCAACACCCTCAGGGACATTAATGGAGTCCTCATTCCACATGGCAAGTTGAAGAAAACCAACTATGTGTAATGTAACTAGAAATGGAAGCTAAATGAATCATGAGATATGCACCACACTCATTATCAACCACACACCGCTGACAAATTCCCATTGTCTCTTTTATCCAGGCCAGCTCATGACTGTCTGTAGCAAGATATCAAGAAAGAGACCCATAGCAATCACATTTGATCACTAAAACAAATGATTCTGTATATGGAGCATTTTAGGGACTAAAAGTGGCCATCTTTACAGGTCCACAGAGAATAAAGTTCAAGGTAGGCAAATCTAGAACCTCTGTAGTTTAGATTTTTTTTTTTGGTAAGATCTCAAATTGTGTTTTAAATATTTTTTTAAATAATAGTTCCATTTGGAGCCCAGTCTGGGAACCAGCACTGTGTATGGGCTGCAGGCAGACTGCGAATAGCTGGACCCAAGCCTCTCGCCTTGAGTCAGCACCATCCATGGATGGGGGTTAGAGAGAACAATGGCCACAGCAGCAAACAAGTCCAATCTGGGAACCAGCGCCATGCATGGGCCAGCAGCAGACTGAGAACAGCTAGACCCAGGCCTCTTGCCATAAGTCAGTGCCATTTGTGGACTGGGGTTAGAGAGAACAATGGCCAGAGCAGCAAATAAGCCCAGTTTGCCTGTGTGGCCAGACTGGCAACAGTCAGATCCCAGTCCCTTCCAGAGGGTGCACTGACAAACAAGAAGTACCGTTCTCCCCCACCCCGCCCCCATAAGTGACTGGCTTATCCAGAGAAACACAGGCTGTGATTATAGCTATCGAGGTGAAATGCAATTGGATGCCTGTGGTGCTTTGGTGTTTCACTAACATTATAGGTCTAGGGCCAGTGGTCTCATCACAGGTACAGAGGACAGCAGTACATAGTGTGTCATCCAGGGTGGATCTCCTTCTGAGGGATGCAGCCATTGTTGATTCCCTATGGTCTTGTTTTGAGGTCCTATGTCACTTCCATTGTTTTATTGGATTGGGTTTTATTCTCTTTTGTTTTGTCTGGTTATGTTTAATCTCATGGCAGGAGAAGCTATTTCAAGGATAGTAAGATATATTATGGTAGCAATTTTGGATTTACTATTGGCTTGTTTTGAAGTCCTTTATCACATTCATTGTTTTATTTTTATTATTTCTATTCTATTCTGTTCTGTTTGATTTTTACTATGTCCAAGTTATCTGCAGCTATTTTTTTGTGTGTGGTACCAGGGATTGAACTCACAACCTTGCATTTGCCAGGCAGGCACTTACACCACTGAGCTAAATACCTGGCCCCTCTGCAGCTATTTTGAAGACATCAAAAGGTATTACGGTAACTGCTATTGATTTCATAATGTTTTGAAGTCCTGTATCTCTTACACTGGTTTGTTTTGATTGGTTTTATTCTGTTATATACACTTTAAAATAATTTTAAAAAATGGTTTCATTTGTACTTTAGCCCCATATACTATTTCACATAGCTGATTATTTATAATATTTCTCTACATTGACCATTTTGCTACAAAATTATAAATTCATAGAATATTCTTTTTTGAAAATATCCATGATGGAGGGCTGATTTAAATTATAATATACTCATCAAGTCAAATACTTACGCAACATCTAAAAAGAATAATATAAATCATGGACTTACCATGGGAAGATACCCAAAATATAGAAAAAGTTAAAAAACAAATTGCAATACAGAATATATGACATGTTATATCTTTTTTTTTTTTTGGTACTGGGAATCAAACTCGGGACGTTGTGCTTTCCAGGCAGGAGCTGTGCCACTGAACTATATCCCCAGCCCCAATATCTTTTGAAAAATATATGCCTAAATATACTTATGAAAAATCAAAGACTATACACACATTATTACTGAACAATCATTAAATATTTCAACTTCAGATGCAGAAAGTTGAATTAATTACACTGTTCAGTTCACAATACACATAATTCTGCATGAGAGATCACCTTTTTCTCTTCATTAATAATCACTACTCCATAGATGGCATTCTAAAATACTAACAGTGATTAAATAGACATGCTCTCTCATAAAGTATATAGTATGCTTGTGTGTGTGTGTCTTTCATTCATATAAATGGTATGGTTCTATATATCTAGTTCTTTCTTACTCCTTTTATCTAACATAATAGTGTACCTTATGGTTTTTCTTTTAGCACTACTTCTGTAATAATTCTTGGTAATTTCTATATCCACATAAGTGATCAGTCAAGCACCCTGGCCTTTCACTTCCTTGACATTCTCACTTCTAACCTTAGTTTTCACTCTACCTACCCACTTATCAGCATACCCAAATCCACAGCATTGCCAATAAAATGCACCACAGCATTACCAATAAAATGCATCACCTCAATTTCAAACATTCCACACTCTAAATGCAATCTTGCATCTTTCTAGTTCATTTCCTCTAGAACTCCTATTTAAACAATTCTCTGATGTAATTTGACTCAGTACATCTTCATGGTTCATTTCTGCTTTTATATCGTCACATTGCATCACTTTTCTTCTTACCAGCTTAGATTCCCTGGCCCATCATTACAATTATTTCCTTGCAAATGCCTTCACTTTGTTTGCTCTACCATGTCATCTGTCAAGAACACAACCCTGAATTCAACTTTTCACTAGCTGAACGTGACTAGAGAAGAACTTCAAGTGGTGGTGACTAAATTTACTCTATTATTTCACACTGAAATGAGGCCTTTAGCACTGAGCAGCAATCTTAACACATTTGTTTAGTTCATTTACCTTCCCTCATCTTAGTCTATTTGGGATGTTATAACAAAATGCCACAAACTTAAATGGCTTATTAACAACAGAAATATATTTCTCACAGTTTTGGATGCTGGGAAGTCCAGAATCAAGGTGCCAGTAGATTTGGTGTCTGATGGGGGCCTACTCCATCACTGATGGTGCCTTCTTACTAGATTCTCACACAGTGGAAGGAACCAGGGATTCATTTCTCTTGAGCTTCTCATATAAAGGATATTATTCCCATTCATGAAGTCATTGCCCTCATGGCCTAGTCGAATCTCAAAATCCCCACCTCCTACTACCATGCATTAAGGGTGAAGATTTTTAGCTTATAGATATTAGAGAGACACAAACATTCATACTATAGCACTCATTTTATCAGAAGACTATTTAAAACTGTCTACTCTGATCAAATCTGTAAATCCCTCTTTACCCCTCTCTCAGCTGACCATCTTTCTTCTTATTTAACTGAGGAAATAATCATCTCTCCATCTCCAAATCAACTAATCTCCCTGCATCTGAACCCATCTCTTGTGCCCTATCTACTGTTATAATGGATAAGCTCTCCATGTTCCTACCAATCCTACCTGTTCCAGCACTTAGCTCCTGCAGTTCTGTCCCGTACCTCTTGTTTGTTATGGCTTGTGTCTAGATGTTCCCCCAAGGCCTCATGCAGTAGCAGGTGGGACTTTTGGGAAGTGGCTAGATCATAGGTGTATGATGCTGGATTAGGCTGTGTGATACTAGGTTAAGTGTGGTAACTAAATTAGTCCACTGATTGGTTTAGCATAGTTCTCGGTGTGGATAATGGGAAGGCCCACCTGTGTGTTGGTGGTTCCATCCAATAAACTTATAGCCTGAATGAAATGTAAAGGAAAAGAATATTTGCTGCCTTTCTGCCTGTCTGCCCATGAACAACTTCTCTTTTGCATTGCCCCTCTGCTGTACTGTCCTGCCTAGAAGCCAGCCAACTATGGACTACAAACTATGAACTACAATAAACCTTCCCTCTTTTAACTTTGGGTGTTGGGTATTTTGTCTCGGCAATGAGAAAGTAACCAAGATATTGTCACGCCTCTATATTAGTCAGCTTGGGCTGCCATAACAAGATACTACAGACTGGATGCTTAAACAACAATTTATTTGCTTACAGTTCTTGAGCCTAAAAATCTGTCAAAGTATCAGTAAGGCTGACTGCATCTGAGACCTCTCTTCTTGGCTGATGGATAAAACTGCCTCTTACTCTGTCTTCATCCAATTATCTCTTTGTGCATGCATGTGACTGGAGGCTCTCCGTGTCTAAATTTCCTCTTAGTATAAAGACATAAATCCTATTGGACTAGAGCTCAGCCTAAAGAGTTCATTTCTTAAAAATTAACCACCTCCAGCACTCGGGAGGCTGAGGTAGGCGGAGCGTTGTGAGTTCGAGGCCGGCTTGGGCTACAACGCCAGCACAAGGCCGGCCTGAGCTACATAGTGTGACCCTGCCTCAAAAACCAGGGCCGGGAGTTTGGCTCAGGGCCTTAAGTGCCTGCCCTGGCAGGTGCGAGGTTGTGAGTTCAATCCCCGGTGCTGCAAAAAAAAAAAAAAATTAACCACCTCTTTCAAGAACTTATCTTCAAATACGGTTGCATCCTGAGGTTCTGGGAATTAGACTTCAACATATGAATTTCAACAACTTCCATGTTACCCTACCCAGTGGTCAATTACAAGGCAACTTACTAAGCCTTCTCAGTAGCATTTGCAACATTACTCCCTCCTTACTCCTTCCTTCTTGAAATCCAGGTTACTCTGTAAAGTTGTTCAGGTTGTCCACTGCTCAACATCCTTACACCTAAAGAAGTGTTATCTGTAATCACAGACATCTTAATTATATAGAATTTTTATAATTCAAGGACTCTAAATTTAAAACACCAAGCATTGTAGATTGATGATTTTATTAACCTTTCATTTGATCAATTCAACACCAGTTTTCTTAGCTCCTTGAGAAGAAAGTTTGGAGACTATCAGAAACTTGGTTTTTGATATATAATCACAACTGAAAATCCTACCTGTCATTCAAGTACAGTTGCTTTTGAAGGCATCAAAGAGAACTAGACACTATTTGACAAAAACTAATGTTCAAGAAAAATGTGTTAATAGTGCAAAATAAATTAAATCGTTTCAAAATTGACACCAACTTTGCTGATGTAGAAATCCTTAAAAAAGGAAAAAAACACAAATCACTTCAAATCTATATCCAAAGTGAGCCCATCTATGATCACTTTAAACTTCTTTTATACTGTAGAAAATACTGTATTTAAAGGAAATATTTATAATAATTAAAGGATTCCATAGTTGTATTAATTTCCTATGCTAACAGACTTCACAGACTTAATGGCTTTAAACAACTGAAACATATTCTCTCATGGTCCTGGAGATCAGAAGTCTGAAATCAAGGTATCACTAGGGTCATGCTATTTTCAGAGATTCTAGCAGAGTAGCCATTCCGTGTCTCTTCCGGCTTCTGGCAATTTATTCCATTCCTTGGCTTATAACAACAATCTGAGCCTCTGTGTTTACATTACCTTTTCCTCCATGTATGCCTGTTGTATTTTTCTGCCTCTTTCTCATAAGGACATTTGTGATGACATTATATCTCACTTGGATAATCCAAGATAAATTCTTTAACTCAAGAACCTCTATTTAATCACACCTACAAAGATTTGCTTCCTAATAAAGCCACATTTATAGGTTTCAAAGATTAGGACCTGATGTCTTTGGGTAATCACTACTCAGTCTAGTATAATTGTCTTTCCAATGTTGAGAGAGTCATATATAATCTAATTATTATAAAATGTAAGACAACTAGCCAGCCTTCCTGGTAAGCAGCGGGAGTGGCACAGACTCCAGAAAGAGAAACATCAGCACCTCGACAACTAATCTGCCTTCTGTGGGGACTGTGCAACTGGCGCAGACTCCTGGAAGAGAACAAGCATGGACCTCTTGAGGACCCACCCCATTGGGCCCGAGTGGCTCTGACCACAGAACAACTAATCTGCCTTCTGGGGGACTGTGTGACCAGCGCGGACTCCCAGAAGAGGACAAGAATGGGCCCCTCGAGGACCCACCCTGCTGGGCCCGAGCAGCACCGGCACATGGACTTAGAATCAAGGACAACTCCACCACCATCACCGTAAGCAACCTGCTGGTTCGGAGGTCTGGCTAAATTGATAGCAACTAAGGAACATTAAGCAACTAAATACTAGTATTGTTTCATTGATTTTGCAGGCCTGGGGCCAGCAGCCTGAGCATGTCTTTGGAAGATGACAGTAGGCAATGTAGCAAATATGGGGGATTCTCTTCTGTCTGGTCTTCGAGGCCCAATATTGTTCTCATCGTTTTGCTTCATTCTGATTAATTTTTTTTGCTTTATTTTATATTCTGTTTTTATTGGTTTTATTCTGTTTTGTTTTTGGTTCAATTCCACTCTACCTGTTGGAATGGTCAGCTATTCTGAAGATAACAAGATATACTATAGTGGCTATTGTTTTCATAGTATCTTTCTTCAAAGTTCTGTACCAGTTCTGCTGCTCTGTTTTGATTGACTTTGTTCTGTTATGTTCTGTTGGATTTTACTATCTTTAAAATAAAAAATAAAAATAAAAAATAAAAATAAATAAAAAAGAAAGATCAGTGCCTCCCAAGAACCTGCCATACTGGGTCAGGGAAGATCCAACCAGAAGACAACTAGCCAGCCTTCCTGATAAGCAGCACAACAGGTTCCAGGAAAAGAAAAGTCAGAAGCTCCCATGAGCCTATTGGCATGGGGGTTGAGAGTCAACACCACCTGCCCCAGCCCATAGCCCACTCCACCCCATAAGCAACCTGCTGGTTTGGAGGACCAGATAAGTTGACAGCAACTAAGGTACATAAAGCAACTAAATGATTGTATTGTTTGGTTGATATTGCAGGCCTGGGGCCAGCAGTCTGAGCATTTCTTGGGAGAATGACAGTATGCAATGGGGGATTTCCTTCTATCTTGTCTTTGGGGCCCAATATTGTTCTCACTGTTTTGCTTTACTCAATATTCTGTTTTGATTGGTTTTGTTCTGTTTTGCTTTTGGTTTGATTTTGCTATACCTGATGGAATGGACGGTTGTTGTGAAGATAACAAGATATACTATAGTAGCTATTGTTTTCCTAGTATTCTGCTTTGAAGTTCTGTACCAATTCTGCTGCTTTGTTTTGATTGATTTTGTTCTGTTTTGTTTTGTTATATTTTACTATCTTTAAAATAAAAATTAAAAAAATTATTATAAAATGATAATAGACATACAAAATAATAAAAGTAAACTAATGAACCTATGAAAACTTTGAAGTTAAAATGAATAATGAAAATATTTAAGGAATGGGACATCGATGGTCTTCAATTTATAAGGAACAAAAATGTTGATTGTTAAAACCTAATAAGACTTTTGTTGAAGTACTATGATAGTCTGTATTTGCAACTGTGATTCCATATAGTTAATTTGTCAGTGCTGGTCACTAGCAGAGAATGTAGTGACCCAAAATTAAAATTTCTTAAGAACTACTTAATGTCTATAACATCAAAAGTCTCATATACAGTTATCATTCTATAGGAATTTGCAAGTAAACATTGAAACCGTCATAAAGACTTTTGTTTTGGTGAAAGCAAAAGGCAAAACTATTTTGTAGTAAATTATTTTGCCCTAGTGGCTTTGAGCTCCTAAATGTTGTGATCAAATTTGTGAATCATCTATCCTTTTGTGTTCACTATTTGATCTGTATAATTTATACAGACCTGACTTTATGTTTTGCGATTGTTCTTGTTGGAAACTAAATACAATATTAATTAATTTTGTATTCAAGGAAGAGATAAAGCTTTTAGTTTGGTTTGGTTTGTTATTGTGGAGAAATAATATGGCCTTGCAGTAGCTCTACTTGAAAGTTCTTCGCTTGGCTTCCATGACTCCACACAGTTTTCCTCTAACCTCGTTAGTTTTCGTTTGTCCCTGTTGCTGCTCCTTCCTCTTCTTGCAGACTACTAACTGTTAAGGTGCTTCAGGGCTCAGGCCTTGGGCATCTTCTCTTTTCTACCTACATTCATTCCCTAGGTGGCTTTTTCCTATTTTATGGCTGTAAATTGCCAGCCCTGACCTCTACTGAACTCCAGACTCATATTTTTTTTTTTTTTGTGGCACCGGGGATCGAGCTCATAATGTCACGCCTGCCTGACAGGCGCGTAAGCCGCTGAGCCAAACTCCCAGCCCTGGTTTTTTGAGGCAGGGTCACACTGTGTAGCTCAGGCCAGCCTTGCGCTCGCGTTGTAGCCCAAGACGGCCTCGAACTCACAACGCTCCGCCTACCTCAGCCTCCCGAGTGCTGGGATTAAAGGCGTGGGCCACCACGCCCGGCTCAGACTCATATTTCAACTGCCTCCTCATCATCCCCACTCGGATGATTTAATCTTAAACTCCACATGACTCAGATTGAATGCTTGACCTTACACACACATTGAACTAGTTCTTCCCAGAGAAAGTGAGAGGAAAATGCATTGGATGGATCATCTATGTGCATACTGAAACCACCAAGTCTAAAAGTCTTTCAGTCATGTTGACTTCCTTTCCTTCTCTCACACCTCATATCTAGGCAACCAACAACCCTGTCAGCTCTATCTAAGCTCATAATCCACCCTTCTATAGCCTGTTCCTTTGCTAGCATCCTGGTCTAAGCCACATTGCCTCTCACCTGGATCACTGATAATGAACAGCTCCTCACCCTGAGGTTCCTTCTTCTCTTACATCTACACTGTCTTTCCCACTACATCCCATTTTGACGCAAGAGCCAGAATAATTCTTTTAAAGTATAAATGAGGTTATCTCTTTCACCAGTTCTCACTCTTCCAGTGGCTTTCCATCATATTTGGATCAAAATCTAAAAGACTTACCATGTACTACTACATCCTAAATGATCTGATCCCTGCCTGCTTTCAAAACTCATTTCCTACTATGCTTCTTGCTTCATTTGCTCTCATCCACCCAGCAGGTCCAACCTTAGGACTTCTGCTAATAAAATATCCTTTCTTCTAAAAGACTTTTTTTTTGCCAAACTGTCAAAAAACCTTTCACTCTTTTTTCTCTCTTTATCTCTCTTTACTTATTATTAGGGTATTTATCACTTACCCAATATTACATCACGTATTTGTTTATCTCTTAGTAGCTCGTAATATAGAGTAAGTGCTATGATAGCCAGGGATTTCTTTTGTCCACTGTTATATCCTTTATATTGCCTAGATTGTTCATTATAAGATAGTGTTACTTTTATAAGCATGGAAATGATATGCTATGACGTTTGTAAAAGAATTAAGTTCTTGGATATGCATAGATATAGCTTTACTTCATATTCCCTAAAACTGGAGTAGAATAGAATTGATGACATTCCGGGAAAAGGAAAACCATCTTGGCTGCTTTTCAGCAATCTAGACCAGGAGATCAGGACCTAGGCTGCTGCTATGAGATGAAAATGAAAGAACAAAAACCCAGAGGGATCAAGTCAGTAGACTTGACAAGAAGTGGGTACTGGAGAAAAACGGATTTTGTCAGCAAATGAGTATCAAAGGGGAAGAGAGATGAAACACACTATGGGTGATTCTTTACTTGGGCTAGGGAAAGTAGGGTGCATATCTGCCATTCTTTAGGCCTGAGAAAGCAGAAGACAGCGGTCTAGAGAAGACTGTGGGCACACCTTCTAACCTGTGACCTATGTTGGTGGAGATATCTAGAAGAAATTGCATATACTAGAATCTTGAATTCAGGAAAACTACTTGGACATATATTTTGGGCATCATTTCCATACAAGTAGTAGTTAAATCATGCTTATGGATGAGATAGCTTAGAGAGTATAATTAGTCAGTTTTCCAATGCTGGAAGGAAATAACTGATGTATACAATTTAAAGGAGGAAGGCTATATTTTGGGTCACAGTTTCAGAGGCATTAGTCCATGGTTGATGATTGGAAAGCAGAGACATCATGGTGAAAAGGCATGGCAGAGGAAAGCTCCTCAACTCACAGCAGCCAGGAAGCAGAGAGAGCAGGAGATGAGCCAGAGAGGAAAGAGCCAAAGACCAGATATAGTCCCCAAGATCACACCCCTATGATCCACTTCTTCCAAGTAAGCCTCACCTCCTAATAGTTCATTCAGCAATGAACTGAGTAGTGGGTTAACCATTAATGAGGTTAGCACCCTCATAATTTCATTACCTCTCCAGGAATTTCTTAACCCAGTCAAATTGACTATCAAAATTAACCAGTATTGGGACTGGGGATTTAGCTCAATGGCATAATTGCCTGCCTGGCAACCATGAGGTAGCAAGTTCAATCCCTGGTACCAAAAAAATAAACAAACAAAAAATTAACCAGTACAAAGAGTGTGTTCTTCAGTGGTTCCAAAATCTAACATGCATCAGAATCACCTAGGAATTTTAATACAAATGAAAATTTTCCACCATTGGCTTCTGTCTTGGTTACTTTTTGCTCGTTGCCGAGACAAAATACCTGACGCCCAAAGTTAGGGAAGGAAAGGTTTATTCTTACAGTTTCTCGGGAGTTTCAGTCCATAAAGTGGGCTCCAAGGCAGCATGGGATGACGGGGCTACAGTTCATGGTGGCTGCAAGCTGCAAGCCGCAATCCGCGCTGGTGAGAGAGAGGGCGGAAGCCGGGAAGCAAGCAAGAGGAAGACCCGCCTTCCCTTATACTGTATCTCAGCTCCACCCCTGGGCGGGTGTAGCAGTCACGTCATTAATCCTGGTGC
>RJWM01007041.1:0-80440 GCA_004363535.1 Dasyprocta punctata | reverse complement strand
TTTGGCTGCCTCATAATTTCTGCCTGTAGAGTAATTAATCCTTTGCCCTTAATCTCAGTCTCAGGCAAAGTCTCTGGGCATGGGCAAAACATAGACAAACTTTCTGCCAAACCATAACACACATCGTGTGGAGCCCAACACCCAATGTCGTTCTTCTTCCCGGCAGAAATCTCCCGAGCCTGGTCTTTACCAGCAGGCTTTCTATCAGCCTTCTGGTCTCCTGAGCTCTGACCAGAATTTCCCATACAAAACAGCCTAAGCCATTCCAGCTCTATGCATGTAGACGGCATCTCCGGACCTTTCCAAACTTTCCCCGCAAGCCACTTCCAAAGGCTCTTAAACCACATGGTCAGGAATAGTCACAGCAACGACCCCACTCCTCTGGTACCAAATTCTGTCTTAGTTACTTTTCGCTCGTTGCTGAGACAAAATACCTGACATCCAAAGTTAGGGAAGGAAAGGTTTATTCTTACAGTTTCTCGGGAGTTTCAGTCCATAAAGTGGGCTCCAAGGCAGCATGGGATGACGGGCTACAATTCATGGCGGCTGCAAGCTGCAAGCCACAAGCCGCAATCCGCGCTGGCAAGAGAGAGGGTGGCAGAAGAGGAAGCAAGCAAGAGGAAGACCGGCCTTCCCTTATACTGTATCTCAGCTCCACCCCTGGGTGGGTGTAGCAGTCATGTCATTAATCCTGGTGCTGGACAACAAACTGATCACAAGCATCAGACTCAGCCCCATCAAAAGTATGAGGACTTGGGTGTACATAGCATATCCTATACACTGGTTATCTCTTTGAATCTGTTTCATGTATTCTAAATCTTTTTTATATTGTTCATTCAAGGTTTCCCTCATTTTCCTATGCTGCATTTTTCATCTATGTCTCCTTTAGCGATGCCTAGCAATTCTTTTTATTTTGTTTTTTATTTCTTCTTTTAGTTGAGTTAGTATTTCTGTTCTAATTTCTTTTATAGCCTCTTGAGGTTGTTTCTTTACTTCAGTTGTCATCACCTCAGAAACTTCAGTTGTGGGACTCCGGCTCTCTTCTGCATTTGCATCTCCTGGACTTGTTCTGTTTGGATTGGAGGACAGAGACTGCGTTTTGTGTCTTTGTCTTGACATATTCCTGGGTTCTTCTGGGCAAATGGGTAGTGGGGACCAAGGCACTCCTCTCATTGTCCTCAATTTCTTTAAAGTGAGACTGGTTCTTCTAGCCAGTGCTGATTATCAATATCTGATGGTTGCCACTGGGGTGCTGTTACAGTGCTATCTGCTGCCTTTCCCCAGCCCACCTTGGCTCCCTGATGGCTGCTGCAGTGCACTCAGGGGCGGGGCCGCCACCCAGGGACCTGGACCGGTCACCCGCAGACTCTCCACCACCACCCCTGAAGCACGTGTGGAACTGCCATCTCCAGATCAAGTGGGTCACCCATGGGGAACCTCCAAGTTGGCCACCAGAATGTGCGCAGGGGCAGGTCTCAGCCTGAGCAACCTCCATGGGTCTGTGCCCAGCTAGGAGTCCCCAACCCAACTCCAAGATGTCTCCCAGCCAATCTCTTTCTCTTGCAGAAGGATGAAGACCTCTGCACACTCACTGTCAGCCAGTTCACTTTTCCTGGTCTGCTCACCCTGTCCAGGGCCACTCTCCTCCAATGCTGGCTCTCTTGGCAGAGGTTTCTGGGGTTGATGCCACCATGTACCTTGATCGTGTATCCCCAGGTTCCAGCAGGTCCTCTCACACAATGGGTCCGGCTCCAGGCAGAGGCACCACCAGCTACCACCTTCTTTGTTTAAGTGTTTCTTTTTACTCTTTCTGTGGGCTTTAGATTGTTCCTGGGTCCAGAGGACTCTCTTCCTTCCTTCTTGTCTTCCCCATGTTGCTGTATTCCGGCATCTGGATGGTATCTCTCAGGGAGGCTGTTTACTCTGCTGCTTACTGTTCCACCATCTTGTTCTCGACTCCAAAGTATACTTTGATATATGTATATAAATATAAATCCACTTACAGTACAATCAAGATAATTAAGAAACAAAATTTTCCCTAAGGTTTCCTTCTAAACTCTTCATAATTCTTCTGCTCTATCTTGTTAAACCCCAACTCATTCTTGGGTTCCATGTAATTGCTTTTTATCACTCTGGATTAATTTGTATTTTCTAAAAATATAATAAAATGAAATAAAACACTTCTGCAATTTTACCTACATTCTTTCACCTGATAGAATAATTTTATATTCATTTATGTTGTAGAATTCATAAATACTTCGTTCAAATTTTGTTTTTGAATAGTTCTCCAATAATATGAAACTAATACTTTACTGTTAATCACTCACTGATGGACATTGGGTCGCTTCTACTTTCTGTATATTGCATATAAAGCTTCTGTGAACAATAATGCACAATAGTTCTTTTCTTTCCTTTCCTTTTCTTTTCTTTTTGTAGTACTGCAGATCGAACTCCAAACCTCCCCCTTGCCAGGCAGGTGTTGTTCTGCTGAGTTATATCCTCACCACAATATTTTGTGTAGAAGCATCTTTTGATTCCTCTTGAATATTTAAATAGGAATGAATGGCCAGATTACTATATTAGAATGCCTGCATTTAATTTATTTTATTTCTGTTTTCCCAAGTGATTTTAGTATTTCATATATCCAATAATACATGAAAATCTCAACATCTTTGAATTCTTATCAATATTTGATATGATGAACTTTTTTATTTCAACTAGTTAGGGTATGGTTTACCTTGTTATGGTATAGCTACATTTCTTTGATGATTAATGATGCTGAACATCTTTTTACGTGCTTGCATCTCATGTGTGTATCTTCTTGGCTGAATTTTACATGCAAGTCTTGTCACATATGTTTTCTTGTTACAGTGTTTCGATAAATTTTTATTCTGTCTATGTGCACATCTTTCATAGGCCAGATAATTTATGAATATGCTCCCAGGTTTTCCTTTGTTTTATCAATCTCTTAACAATGCCATTGGAAAGAAACATTTTAAGTCCTAATATTTTCTAAGCTTTAATATTTCTTTTTTGGAGCATATTTTTAGTAACTTTTGAAAAATATCTTCTAGGTCTGCATCTGTGCTCTCTTTTCTTATAAGGATATCAATCATAACAATAAAGTTATTTTAGTATTTAAATGTATCTTAATGTCTTATAAGTTCCAAATTAACTTCCTTTAAAAAATTTTCCTGGGGAGAGATCAATGGCCACAGCAGCAAACAAGCCCAGTCTGGGAACCAGAGCCATGCATGGGCCTCTGGCAGACTGGGAAACAACTAGACCCAAGCCTCTTCCTGTGAGTCAGTGTCATTTGTGGACCAGGGTTAGAGAGAAAAATGGCCACAGCAGCAAATGGGCCCAATCTGGGAACCAGCACCATGCATGGGCCTCGGGTGGACTGGGAACAGTCAAACCCCAGCCTCTTCCCACTTGCAAGCTGGCAAACAAGAAGTACCATACCCCTCTTCCCCACGTAAGTGACTGACTTATCTGGAGAAACACAGACTGTAATGATAGCTATCGAGGTGAAATCAATTGGATGCCTGTGGTGCTTTGTTGTTTCATTAACCTTGTAGGTCTAGGGCCAGTGGTCTGATCACAGGTTCAGAAGATATCTCTTAGCAGTGTGTCATCTAGGGGGATCTCCTTCTGAGGGTTGCAACTGTTGTTGATTCCCTATGGTCTTGTTTTGAGGTCCTATACCATTTCCATTTTTTTGTTGGGTTGAATTTTATTCTGTTTTGCTTTGTTTGATTATGTCAAATCCCGTGGCAGGAGAAGCTATTTCAAGGATAGCAAGATATATTATGGTAGCCATTTTGCATTCACTATCAGCTTGTTTTGAAGTCCTTTATCACATTCACTGTTTTGTTTTTATTATTTCTATTCTGTTCTGGTTGATTTTACTATGTCTGAAGTTATCTGCACCTATTTTGAAGACATCAAAAGGCATTATGGTAACTACTGTTGATTTTGTAATGTTTTGAAGTCCTGTATCTCTTAGACTGGTTTGTTTTGACTGGGTATATTCTGTTATACACACTTTAAAATAAAAAATAAATAAAAATGATAAATAAATAAATAATTTTCCTGGACATACCAATATGTTTATTTTCTAAATGTAATTGTACTTAATAAAACATTCTTGAAAACACTTTATACCTAACATAATTATATTCATAAAAAAATTTGGATCTAGTTATTATTTTCCATATTGAGTCACACAATTCAATAACTTCATAATTAGTAACTAGTTGCAGAAAATAAATTCAAACTGACAATGTAAGTTAATATCCTAATATTATAATTTAAAAATTGGAGGCAAAATAAAAAATTACAGATTGGAGCTTCATATTAGGTGAGAGGATTGTTTGTTTCAATTTGTCTCACCACAGACTACTTTTTCTCTTCTGCTCTGCTGTCCTACAGTTAGCTTCATTCTGACAAAAAATTCCACTTTTGTCATAAAAGGAGTAATTGTAACAATTTACTAGAGCTTGTACTGGAGGAAATTCCATTCAAATCATGTGAAAATATTGGATAGAATTGGATATTCCAAATGAATGAGAAATACAGCCAGAAGTACAATCATTCCTAAGTTAAACAATATCTAATACATATTTCCTGATGGCAAATCAATGGGAAACAGCATGTTAATAAATAATGGTAAAATACAAATGTGAATAGTTATAGGAAGAACTTCTATAAAACCAACAACCCATTAAGTCACTGTCTCTGACAAGCAAGACAAGGTATTCATGGGACTATTGAAGAGATAAGCCTGTCTTCCACTAAACTCCTTATTTTTATTGTAGCCTTAATTGTAGCTATTATCTTATTAAAACTAATGCAAACGTATAAATCAAGGCACCAGCCAATACATATTACTTATCAATATTTGGTGCAGTGATTGGAAGTCTGTATTTTTTTGGGGGGGGTACAAGGGATCAAACTCACAACCTCGAGCTTCCCAGGCAGTCACTTATACTGCTGAACTAAATCCCCGGCATCTGTATTTTTCTTATAGCAACCTCTTATACGGCAAACCCAGACTATCACTGATTTAAAGGGGGATATTTGGCAGCCACTGAACTTAAATGTATTGTGAGTAGTAGCAGTTGACAAATATTTGTAAAATTATTAAAAAATTGTGCTAAGATGGCATAAAAGTATTACTTTCATCCATAAAAACAAGACAGGGCAAATAATATTGTTTTACTATAAAATAGGTAGTGTATTTTCATGTTGATAAAACTATATGAGATCCCTCTTCATCCTATGCATACACATACACACACACACACACACACATGCATGCACACACCAGGTGTTAGCAACGAGAAGAGCTTTGTGAAGAACATGGAGTTTAAAATACAATGAAAAAAAGAAGTCAAATGAACAGTAAAAATGAGGGACAAGTAAGCTGAGGGTGACAGTCTGGGGGGATGTTACCCATTGCTTTGCACCCTTCACTCCGCTGTTTCTATGAATTTCCATGGTGCTTAAGCTTTCCTATCATTCCCAGAACTGTCCCCAACTTTCCCTGCATAAGGGAATAGTTCATCCTTTGTTGAACTGACTCTTCTCAAACTCTGATTCACACAGATGTTACTTCTATTTTGTCTTCTTTCCCATCTCTCAAATCTACATGACAGGACTACATAGACCAGATCATTTTATTTTTCAAACACGGTATCTTGTGCCCAAATAAAAATATGAAGTCAATAGCAACACTCAATGCAATATCACCTGAAAAGGGAGAAACTATATTTTTTCATCAAATTAATTCTTTATATTTTGTGATGGCAAATCAGTTACCCTAAATAATTTAGCAAATGGTGCTGTAAGCCCATTATTATTATTTATGGAGGTTTATCACTGAGAGAGTTTTAAAAGTGAAATGGCAAAAGTTAATGGCCTCCAGTGAGTGAAACAAATTACTGAAAGTGTACTTCAGTCCTTGACACATAGTATGTGTTTAACATGTTTGTTCTGAATAAATGAGTTGTCTTAGTTACTTTTCTATTTGCTGACACAAAACTCCCAACACACACAAGATAAAAGAGGAAAGATGTATTCAGCTCACAGTTTGTAGAATTTTCAGTCCTTTATCAGCTGGCTCCAAGGCAGGGAGGCACATGGCAGAGGGGCAACAGTTCACAGTGGTGGAAAACAGCAAAACCAATGAGAGAGAGGAAGAAGAGGGAGAAGGAGGGAGGCAGAGACAAAGAGACAGAGAGAGAGAGAGAGAGAGAGAGAGAGAGAGAGAGCTCTTCCTGTCCCTTGTATTGTATGCAGGCTACCTGCCCTATGGCGGGTATAGCACTCACATCCTTAATCGCAGCTTTGGATAATGAATCAGTCACAGATTCTAGATTCAGCAGGGTGTGAAACGCTTCCCCCACAGGACCACATGAGGCTTTGAAGAGACATTCAGACACAAACCATAACATGAGTGATGAGGATGGTAAACAAAAAAAGATATATTAAGTGGTGACAATACCACCATCCATTCTGCTTCATTCCTAGTTACTAAAATTGTAAATTTAGGACTCTTATAAAAACTAACCTCATAATTGCTATGAGTTTGGGCAGAAGTATGAATTTCTCTTTCATAAAGTTAAATTAGATTTATGTTTCTGAATTAAATTTTTGACTCCTACAGTCAACAAGATTAAATGGTGCAGTGAGTTATCATTGGAGGTGGTGGATTCTCCACGTCTAGAATAACACACTCTCTTCTGGGCTTAAGTGTAGCCTGTCCTGGGGAGAGAACATGATTCTAGGCCTCGCCAAGCTCTAATGTTGTATTTGTTCCCTGGTGGAGAAGCTCATTAACTTTCCTATCTCACTCAGCTCCCCTTTATTGCTCTGGTTTGTTCAGCATGTGGATGTCTGATGATAAACACCCATTTTAACTAGGAAAAGATTACACATGCCCACAAGAATAATTGGGATTGTTTTTCTCTTTACCACCTTTACTTAATCAAGTCTCATCCTTATACATAAGCAGAAGCATACACAAAGTGTATGAATATAAATTTCTGCTGAATCATAATTTATTAATATCAGTATTACAGCTAATAAATTCCAACTAGTTTCCAGGTTAAAATTGGACATATTAACAATCTTTAAATGATGGATATATGACAATTTCTTGCACAAAATATTTCTTTGCTTCTGTTAGTATCATGCACACTTCTAGGCAATATCTTTTGCAATCTATTAACTGATGTTCATGATTTAACTCATTTAATGCCAATGAATCTAAGAGTCAGTTTGTTACATTTTCCCTGTTTTATAACTACAGAAACTGAGGACAAGGAAGTTAGATGACTTGCCTAAGGCCAAAGGGTTAGTGCCAGAGACCGGATTGGAATTCAAGTGATCGACTTTCAGATTTCATCCAAATGTAACTCTTAGTCAGTTTTCTATCACTGTAACAAAACACCTGAGATAATTAACTTATGAAGAGAAAAGGTTTATTTTGGCTCATGACTTTAGAGATCCCAGCTCATTTTTCGCCCTTTCCATTAGGCTACTGTTGAAGGTGCCAGACACAAAAGCAGGAAACATATGGGTAGTCCAGAGTGTTCATCTCATAATCAAGAAGCCAAACCCAAGGATGGGACCAGGACCTGTCAGTCCCCTCAGTGATACACTCATGGATACATCGGAAACCCTCAGCAGGCCCTCAGTGATACACTCATGGATACATCTGAAACCCTCAGCAGGCCCTCAGTGATACACTCATGGATACATCGGAAACCCTCAGCAGGCCCTCAGTGATACACTCATGGATACATCAGAAACCCTCAGCAGGCCCTCAGTGATACACTCATGGATACATCGGAAACCCTCAGCAGGCCCCACCTCCTGAAGGTTCAGCCCGGGAGAGCGACCCATGGGAAACAGCCTGTAGCACATGGACTTTTGGAGATTTTACTCATATTTACACTATAACAGCAACCTTGCCTTAGATCGTTGAATGAGAGAGAAACAACTATATTAAGAGTAAATATTTAAAATATAGCCACACAAAAATATTTTTACGAGAATTTTCAAAACACAAAATACTTATGGGATTATTTTCAGGAATTTTTCAAATTTCTTGGATAAAGAGACAAAACAGTATGATTCTTTTCAAAATTCTACAGCAGTTATTATATTGGTAAGTGAAATAAAATATTTTAGCAATTGAGCAAAATTCTAATTTTGCATACATTTGAATATTTTAGCAAGTAAAAAAGTATTTTCTGAAAGTACCATACAGTTGTCATTTTAATGTTGTTAACATGAGTAATTTATTTACTTTGAAATTAATCTAAGCTAAATTATTAACTGCAGTTTGAGTCGTAAATTTAACTTTTATATATACCTTCTTTTTTGTGAGAAGTGCATTCCCTGGAATCTTCCACTAAATTGTTATTCTTGCTTTATAAGCCTAACAAGAATATGTATATTATTCAGGGAATAGCAAGAATATAAAAAGAATATATAGATTATTCAGGAAATTTATTTTGGTTAATCATCTTTATGTGGTCTTAAGAAATTACGATTTTTTGAATTTAGTTTAGAAATTGATAAAGACATTGATACCACATAAGTAATAAATGTTTTGAAAATTGCTAACGTAACTTTTTTAAAAACATAACTGCAAATATTTACATTAATGTCATATATGAAGCAACTCTCACCTTCATTTCTATTATTAGATATCATAATAAATATTACTCATACTCTATGTCGTTCAGTACTTCACATGTCATTGTGAAAAAATATTAATACTTGCTTATAATGCAGTATGGAATTTGTGAATCTGTTTTTACAGCTCTTAGAGCTACCAATGTAACTTTGGTTGGTCTTTCCAAGTCTACCAAGAGTCCACAGTATTAGAAAACCAGTTCCACCCAGAAATTCAGCCTGTTGAACTACATAACAGCATTAATCTCTAGAAAACACATTTTATTTATGAAATGGAATTTAGAAGTACACATGATCTGTAGAATTAGTTTTTCTAGTTACTTATGAGACCTATTGACTTTGTAAACAGAGATTTTTCTGCGTTTTAGTTAGCTGAAAGTATTATACTTGATCTCATTCAGTATTTAAGTATTCATCTTTAACCTAAATTTCCAGGGGATAATGGCTTATGAGTGAAAAGACTTACTTATATTTAGACTCATCCAATAACTTAATATAATGGTATAAAGAAGCTAATCTCACTGGTACTAAATTTTCTCACATGCAGGAGAGATTTTGATATTTCTTCAAATAAATATTCTTACTTAAGAAAACCTATTATCCTTTTGTAGAATAGAATTTAGTGTATATTACTACTTCAGAACACCTGCCCAAATTCTTATTTTCTATTAAATGATGCCACTATGTAGTTGACTCCAAGGTGAGTCAGGACTTCAAGAGAATGGAAGAAAATCAAAACGTTAATGAGATGGAATGTGGAAAAATAAGTTTCAGATTGAATGAAACAGTGAAATATGGAGACACTGTAATGTGTTGAGAACAAAACTATTTTCCATAGGCAGTATCAGTTTTGAAGTCTTACTTTCAGTGGGAACATGATTTTATTAGTTTGTCTTCCTGAATCTCAAGTTTCTGTTCTATAAAATGGAGATAATATATCCAGTAGGGTTAGTCTGAAGAAAAAAAAAGAAAGAAAATGTATTTACAGTAACAGTATGATTCTGGGAAGTATGTATATATTAATTTCAAATCTATCTGGATTCTCTACTTGTCAGCATGCTTTCCTAGCTTTTTTGGTGTCAAAAATGGGGCATAAATTGTGATTCAGGGAAAATATTCTAAAAACAGATTCGTGTTCATTTTAATACATTTTTGAGCAGCCAGTGGAATGTGACATGAAATTAAGCAGCAAATGCTGAGCATTAGGAAGGTAGAGTTCTCCCCTGGATGGCAGCCACAGCTGTGTACTGCGGTGGGATCTCCAGTTCCAAGGCCACTTCGTTACATGAATTAGCTACACACAGGACAGAGAGCTTATAAAGTGTGTGTTTTAGTGAAGAATATTAGACATGTGCACTATCACAGAGAGTGATGGAAGGAAAATTCTTATTTAACATTGTGCTTTTGATCTTTTAATCAGGAAAATATTTGTCTTTAGCTACATGCAGTAAATTTTTCCAGGTCTCTACGTGTTAAGAATTTTCACATGCTCCTCAATGAACTGTAAAATTTAAGCCTCATTTCATAGAATTCTGAGCTTTTTGGTTTGTGATCTCAATACCAACTGCATCTGAATCACTTGGGGTTCTTGTCGAAAATGTAGTTTCATGGCTCCCAACAGGATACTGATTCAGATTCTCACAGAAGTCTGCTCTAAGACTAGAAATCTTGCATGGGGCTTAGTTCAGTGGCACAAGTGTCTGCCTAGCAAGTGAGAGGTCATGAGTTCAATTCCTGGTATAAAATAAAATAAAATAACGTAAGAAATAAAAATCTTAAACAAACTCTTAATGTGATTTTCATAAATAATCATTTCAAGAAGTCGTCAGAGTGTCCATTTAATATTCTGCATTTTGTAGAATTCAATGTATACTATAGAGACAGGAGCACTAAGATGAGGGTACCCTTGATACCCTTGCAATACCACATATGGTGGTTCTTTACCGATTGGCCGGTCCCTTTGGGTATGGTGAGCATGCGGTGCCTCACTGACCCAGACTCTGAATAACTTACTTCAACAGACACAACTAGGAGCTATCAACAAGTGATTGCTTGATTTGAACCTTTATTTTGTCTATACAAGCAGCCTCAGTGAACTCTAGACACATTGCCTACACTAATTACTTAATTATTCTAGTAGGCGAATATACTTAACACCTATCTATGGTTGAAATAATTCAAAGTACTGACCAGCAAGGGAGTCAGTTCAATTTCTGTTTCATAAATACTCACCCCTAAATCCACACACTGAGACACATTAAGCACATTCTGATGTGTATCCAGCTACCCTCACTAGCAGCAAAAGCAGAAATACATCTTTGCAAACCATCATTGCATAACATGGTTTTGTGGAAAGATAGAAACAGAATGAAGCAAAAGGAAATTATGACATGTCAAAACTTGAAAGTACTCTGTTTTAAACCATGCTAATTTATTCACTTTTAGTTTCCTTAGAAATATATATATGTATACACACACACACACACACACACACACACACACATATATATATATATATATATATATATATATATATATATATACTTTTTTTTTTTTTGCAGCACCAGGGATCAAACTCACAACCTCACACCTGCCAGACAGGCACTTCAGCCACTGAGCCAAACTCCCAGTCCTAGTTTTTTGAGGCAGGGTCTCACTGTGTAGCTCAGGCCTGCCTTGCACTCACGTTGTAGCCCAAGCTGGCCTTGAACTCACAATGCTCCTCCTACCTCAGCCTCTTGAGTGCTGGGATTAAAGGCATGTGCCACCACGCCTGGCTTAGAAATATATTCTTATGACTTTCCTTGTGCTAGATATTCTACATGTTTGAGGTACAGGAAGAAACACATGGAACTTGCTCTCTTGGCACACAGATTTTACTGATACTATTTCAGTGTTACTGGCTAAGCTGATAAAGTTGGCTAGCTGCCCATAAATGTCCATGCTATGTTACACTTTTTTAATCAGTCTGGGTAACTAACATCTCAACACCCTCTGAAAATGATGTGATATGATGTAATGCATGTACAGAAGAGGAGAGAGGGAGGGAAGGAGAAGTTTGTCAGTTATATGCAGCTAGGGGAAGCATGAGCAAGTGATCAGATGTCAATAGAATGTTTAGCAAAACTGAGGCAGATTTTCTGGAGAGCTCTTTTGAAGTAGATATACACTTCTCCAATGATCAGCAATATTGAACATTTTTTACATGTATTCATTAGCTGTTTGTACTTCTTCATCTGAAAAATGTCTGTTCACTTCAGATGACCATTTTGGGTTTGGTCTTTAAATTGGGGGGAAGGGGATCTGAATTTTATATATTCCAGGTATTAGTTCTTTTTCTAAGGAGTAGATGATAAAATTTTTTGTCATTCTGTGGGAAGTCTTTTCACTCTGATGGTGTTCTTTTTTGCTGTGCAAAACTCCTCTATCTGATGGAATCCCAGTTGTTGATTATTTGTTCAGTTGAGTGTTGTTCATAGTCTTTGACTACAACTATGTCTTCAAGAGTTTTACCTATCTGTCCTTCTAGTAGATTTTTTTTAATATTTAGATCTTCAATCCATTTCAATTTTGGTAGTGCATGGTGAGAAATATGGGTCTATGTTTAATATTTGGCCATTGGATAGCCAGTTTTCCCAGGACCATTTATTAGAGAGACTATATTTCTTCTAGTGAAGCTGTTTGACACTTCATCAAAGATATGATAACAAAGTGTGCCTGGATTTCTTCTTGCATCATATATTGTGTTCCACTGATCCTTGATTCTGTGTACTTCGGCAGTCCTATTCAGTTTTTATCACTGTATGTTTGTAGTATAATTTCAAATCAGGAACTGTGATGCCCTCTGCCTTTAGCTTCTTTTCCAGAATTACTTTTGCTATTCTAGGTCTCTGCTGGTTCCAAATGAATTTCAGAATTGCTTTCTCTAGTTCTGTGAGGAATGCTATTCATATTTTGATTAAAATTAGTATGGTCATTTTCACTATATTGGGTCTTCCTATCCAAAAATATAAGGCATATTTTTCCATTTTCTGATACCCTTTTTGATCACCTTTTTCTGAGTACTGCCATTTTCAACATAAAGTTTTTTCACTTCCTTCATTAGATTGATTCCTAAGTATTTCATTTTTCTTGATGCTAATATAAAGATCTTGCTTCCTTAACTTCTCTCTCTGTTAGTTTGTTATCCTTGTACAGGAACACTGGTGATTTTTGGATGCTGAATTTGTATCCCGTCATACTAAAAGAAATGCAAGTCGCAATAGCATTGGGATCCCCCCTCACTCAGAAACAATGGCACTCATCAAAAACCCAATCAGTAACAAATGCTGTTGAGGCTGTGGGAAAAAAGGAGTCCATTCTCCATTGCTAGTGTGAGTGGAAATTGGTACAACCACTATGGAAATCAGTATGGAGATTCCTCCAAAAATTAAAACTAAAGATTCTATTTGACCCAAGTATTGCTCTTTTAGGTAACTTCTTAAACAGTAAAAAGCATCATACTAAAGTGATATATGCATACCCATGTTTACAGCAACACACTTTTTAATAGCTAAACCTTTGAAATAGACCATATGTCCATCAACAGATGAATGTATAAAGAAAATGTGGAATCTATATATAATGGAGCACTACTTTGCTATAAAGAAGGATTAGCTTGAGCCATTTTTAGGTAACTGAATGAATCCCAATATCATAATTTTAAACGAAACAAATCAGACATGTAAGTTTAAATTTTGCATTGTTTCTCTCATATGAAAAACCCAAATGGATGGTAGATACTGAGAAGTGGGAAGAACCTGTTCAAAAAGGAAGGGAAACAGGGAACGGGTGGGAGAGGGGAAGGAAGGGGAAAAGTATTGGGGAAAAGTATTAAATAATGAAAGAAAAAATAGAATCAAAGCTTTGTAAATGCAAAGGGGAAGGTTTGAAGGGAAGGGAGGAAACTGGGGAAAGGAGAGGTAAGATACATTGATGAGGGTAAGACATCCCATGCTGAACGTATTCATTATGTATTGGAAACATGTTAATAAAAGATAAAATAATTTGAACAAATAAAGTGAGTGTGCTCAACTGGTTATATTTTTGCTCTCGTTATTCTGCCTGGAACACACTTGAGATCCTGGAACTAGAGCACAATAGAATAACCATCTGGAGACCAGCACAAAAACAGAAACTGCAGGCTCAGCTCTCTGAGCAGGAAGATAAAGGCACACACAGGACTGACCACTTCTGGAATCTCCATAATTGGGGGAAATTACTAGGGGCCTAGTAGCAAAATTTAAAATTTATAAAGTGACCAATAATTTTACAAGCCACATGTTAACCATTGCAGTTGTACCAGTACAAAAAAAAAAAAAAAAGAAATCTAGTAATTCTATATCAGTGATATCTGCTTGCCATCTTCACACTACATAGACACTTTTCTTGGTTTCTGCATGCTTTATAATAGAGGTATGAAGAAGATGATTTCCAAATACATAAAGCAATTTGAGCTTTGAGACACTTTACAGCTAGATGTCTCACCTCATCCTGATTCAGAACTCACAGTTCAGACTAAAACACAGCTTCAAAAATAAAGAGCTGTATAACTTAGCATTGAAATCCAAGAAAATGGCTTCTTGATATGTATTTTTTACAGCACATTTTATATTTATTGAATTTTCTTTAGTATGTGAAAATAATATATGCAGACTAAAACTCTACAATAATTCTCGAGCAAGCAGATTTTCCCTATTGTTTAAGTTTCCACTATTAGAGAATTTCAAGAGTAGCAGCAGGCCTTCAAAATTTATGACCCCCAAAGAGCAAATTTGTGCTAGAGACTGGAGATAGAGGTGGAATCCTTGGGTTCAATTATATCCAGGATCAGCATACATACTATTAACCACAGTAACAGAAGAATTTTGATAACTAATATGAAATTACATAATTCAACATTGATATAAACTAAATTATCTTCATTTCATATTTACTTTTCTATAAAGCACTTATATTCTAAATGAATATTCAATAAGTACATATGCCATTTCCAATATGTTATAATTCAGCATCCATGCTCTGAACATTTAGTGCTTTCAAAGTAAGCTGATAATTGAACAAATTTGTTAACTGATAACTTGTCACCAGTCAAGTTCCTACATATGAATTTATTTTTAAAATAATTATGTCTTAAAATGTATTAGATTGGATGTAGAGCTACAACAAAAAAAAGTAAACTCTTAAAACTCAGTAATATAATAAAATAGACACTTGTTCATACTGTTCCTTGTAGGCTGGCAGCTTCTATATGTAAAAACTTACATTGCAGACAGAGTTAGATGCTTTCCCCACCACAACAGGATAGTTCTCTCTTCAGTGAGATAGGGAATAAAAGGAAGCCCAAGGAGACATTTGTACTCAATCTGAAGGTAATGCATGCTCTTCCTTTCACAATTCTTTGGGCAGATCTAATCTTATGACTATGCCTATCCATAAATGATCCACCAGGTGCCTTAATTTTCCTCTGAGAAAAGACAAAACAGACATTAATTTCCATATTTCCTCTTAAAAATTTTAACCTTATTTCTAATTGTGCCAATAAAACTGATACGATAGAGCATGACTTGTTCTGTGAAATTACGAATATGGTTTACATACCACAACTTCTAATTTCTAGCCCTATGGCTTTCCCTAGCCAACGGTGAACTGATGAGTCTCCTTTATCCAACTATCATCTGAGAGGTTTGAGGTAAAGACTGTTTAAAGCTGTTTTTATGGCTTATGTCTAGATGTCCCCCTAAAGCCTCAGGCTGTTATAGGTGGGATATTTCAGAGGTAGTGTGTGTGATGCTGGGATTGATTCATGGTGCAATGCTAGGCTCAAGGGCACTAGGATTAAGGATGTGGATGTTACTCACCTTAAGTAGCCTGGATAAGATACACTGTACAGAAAGAGCTGTGGTCATCCCCTGATTGCTTGCTTTTGCTGTCTTCTGCTGTCATGAACTGGTTCTTCTTTATAATACCCCTCTGCCAAGCCACCCTGACTTGGAGTCAGCTGATTATAGGTGAAAACCTCTACAAACTGAGCTAAATAATCCTTTTCACCTTTAACTTTGGGTGTTAGATACTTGGTCTCGGTAATGATAAAAGTAACTAAGATAGTGCTAAAAATGTCGGGGACTAGCATTCCATCTTGCCATACTAAATAGGTATTATTGGGGAGTAAGAACCTACTTATTTTTGACAATAATCTGACAGTTAGATTGATGTATTTCAAGTCCCCAGAAGTTAACACAATCTGATATTCAATGTGAATGAAATATTTTGCCATATTGATTTCCTTGGAGATATTTATTCTATTGGATTTTATTTCTGGAAATCCAACCCTTCCTCTTTGTTTTCAGATAGATGAAGGGTAGCACTGATTTTTTCGGGAGATCCTATGAGGTGTCTTGCTATAACATTCAATAAAATGCTGAGATCTACAATGTACCAGTATAGTAATACAGAAGGTGGAATCAGTGTTGTCTACAATATTGACCTTTATTAGGAAAGTGTAAGTGGGATTGTATAGAAAAAAATGATTAGAAAATGCAGTTGTGCCTTGGTCCATGAACGTAATTCATTTCACGATTCTAGGGAAGATGGCTACATTTGTGTTCATGTAGGGAAGATGGCTATGGCTATGTTTATCACCCAATGTATAATTCACAAACAGAAGCAAAATTCTGCTGAACATTTCTGTTTGTGAACTGAATGAAAACTCATGTGTGATATGACAAAGAACCAAAACATAGTAAACATGCATAGCAAAGCTTTTGTGCTGTGAAGTTCCGTGCAGAGGGAAAGGGACTGTGGTAACTTCTGTCATTGTCACCTCTAGCTGATCTCGCTAGTGTGGGCAGCACTGGGAGCCATAGCACTTTCAACTCCAACTCTACCTCACCTTGCAAGTTCTTTGAGTCTTGGGTGAAGTATTTTATATCTGAATGGAAAAAGATTTCTGAAAGCATATAATACAAGCATAAGATACTTTTGGGCCAATTCTAACAGGTCCTGAAAGCATAATTAAGTTTCATTAATAAACAGTTAAAATGCCCACAACTTTTATGCCTATCATAGTATGTAAGTGAAGACTATATAAACAGTTAACAGATGAAGAAAATTGAAGCCTCTGTTACAGAACATACTGAGTGATAGGTTATAGAACTGAAGCTTATCCCTACTCCAGGCAATCAATACTTTACACAGTTAAATAAAACACTTCCCAACCACAAATGCAGGCAATGAACTTTACTTCATTTTGATCTCAAGAAGGTATGACTAGAGGACTATTCTATATGACTTGGTGTGTAGTGGTTAATAGTTTGGCAATGGATGCAAAATGAAGAGTCTCTATTAAAATGATTATTGATAACTCATGAAAGAAGAATGGTGAGACAACACTGCTTTGAAGGAGAATATAAGTATATTTGTACCCTGGCAAATGGTCACCAAAAAGAAGCACAAACAAAAAGAACAGCAAAGGAATAAAGCGGACCACTTGGCCTATTTGCTTGATGTGCAGATTTGTTTGCTTGCTTGTTTTCACAGAGCCAATCCTCTCCTTTTATGATGGAACCATTATTAAAAAGTAGCCATTGTGACAGGTATGTACGCAACAAATGAACTCAGAAACATGGTTTCCTCCCTCACATTATAATCTATTTGCAGCTACCATTAAAAGAATAATTTCCAGTAAAAGATCAACACTGAGAAATGGTAAGACATGATCTCTGTAAGGCAGTAATTACATTGGCCCATATCTATCATAAAAGAAGCAGATCTATGTTTTCACTACATGGACTCTTTAATAAGTGTGGATTTTCACTCACTTGTGCTCCCCACAAAACCACCGAATATGAATTTACTGAATGTTTCAGTCTTGTTCCTTGGTATTCTATCTAGCATTACTTCTGCCCAAGAAATATATTTTATAGTAAATTAAATGACACTGTGGCTCCATCCGAGTGAAATTCTTTGGTCTTATTTTTGCAACCAATCATCCAAAAGAAGTTGACCTGGAATGAATTTTTGGAGACTCACTAACTGTCACAGCTAGTAGCAAAATATTGTAAACCTGGAATAATATCTTCAGAATATGGTTTGTGCTCTCATTCAATAAGAAATATGATATTATTTTTCTCACAGTCATAATTCATGGATCTTGGATCAAGAATAGTCATTCTCTTTACTATTTCCATTTACTATTTACTGTTTTCTAGTAAGATTTTTCTTAGGATTAACTGGTCAAGCAGTTTTTGATCCCAAGGAAGAAACACTTTTATCAGGAAGCACATGAAGATGTCTTTTTAGCTAGAAGATGAGCTCACCACCTGAACTTCTCATGCCAAAAAGTCAACGGATATAGGATGGTGCTCCAGAGTTATTAAAGATTAAATTATGCTTTGTTGGAGTCATTGCTACTGGAAGTCAAACTGAAATTCAGGTGAATCTTGACAATGTACATATGGAACTAAAAGGAGTAAAACTAGTCTAGGACATAAACTATAAATCTGTCCAACCCCAAGGGATGCAGGGTACCAAGACAAACCCTGTAATGTAAGTTCTAGGTTAAGGCAATGATGTAGCTCTTGGGACAGTGGAAACTAAGAGAAGATTTCATAAGAGTTCACAAAACCCTCTCCAAATTTGAGGAAGGAACTATGTGAGGTAAAAATGAATGAAGAATATGTGATCTTCAGTACCTCTGTATAGCTAATGACCATCATTCAGGCCAATATGGTGTATCACTTGGCTTTTTGTCACTGTGAACAATACATGAAAACAAAATTTAAAAGAAGAAAGATCCGTTAGAGCTCATGGATTCTGAGGTTCCAGTCCGTGGTCCACTAGATTCTTTGCTTCTGGTTGTGTGGTGCACAAAGTGCCATGACTGGTATGTGTGGGAGAAGAAAGTTGTGGGCCCCCTGATAAACAGGAAGCAGGAGGGGGAAGCAGTTCAATCAGCTATGAAATAGTCAATGGATTAATGAATTGATGAGCTGAGAGCTCCCATGATTCAATTACCCTCCAAAAGCCTCACCTCCAAACACAGGAGCCTTCCTCAGGGACACTTTTGAAGTAAATCATAACATGATTGATTTAAATGTTGGCTGTCATTATTTTCCTCAGTCATGACTCTTGGGACGGTGGCTGCCAATGAAAGATTCTTAAGAGTTTAAAGTCTAGCAGATTGTGATAGCATATTCTTGTAATTCAAGCACTTGGGAGAAAGAGACAAGAGGATCACCAAGAGTTTGGGGCCAGCCTTGGCTACATAGTGATTTCAAGACCACCATGAACTGCATAATGAGACCCTATCTCCAAATGTAAATAAATATTTAATTTAATTTAATTTAATTTAATTTAAAAAAATTAAAAAGTCTTCCAGCTTTAGTCCTCCAAACTGAACAACAATGGACCCACCATTATTCAGAGTAAAAACTGGAAGCAGAGTTTTGTGCTTCATTTCCAGTAAGCACTTTGTAACTATTCTCCATTTTTTTCCTTTGAAAACAAAAACACCATTTTGCCTACTAAGCCCATAACATAGTCCCTTTATGAAAATAATTTAGTCTATTATATCACTTTTATCTAATTATATCACTTTTTAAAGACACAATCCTCTTCATACTGCCCCTTAATGTTAGAATGAAAAAATGTTCTGGTATCAAATCCATGGTCCATTTCCAATTATTTAGGATTATTCTGTAACACAGAGAAACTTTAAACCTCAGACTATTATCCTGGATAAATATGTAAGTATGAATATATAGGTAGATGTTTTACTATTCTCAGAAGTAATATACTCTTTCTTCTACACTTCGCTGTTTGTTTTCTTGGAAAGAGATATATCTCCAACATTAGTTTGTCTTTAAATTGTCGTGTGTCATTACTTCAATGTTGGAAACATTGCTCAAAATTTTTGTTTTTAAAAAGATTTTCCAGTATTTACACAAACTCACAAGTATCCACAAATTAAACATAGTTAGGACACAAACTACCTGCTTTGGGACTGTGGAGAAGAACACATTAAACAATATACCATGAAATGAGTTTCTTCTCACACCAGAAAAATGCTTTTCTGAAAACATATCCCAACTAGCTACAATAGGAACTTTCACATGGGCAACCAATGTACAATAGGTACTGTTTAACAGTATAAAAATTAAACACACCACAAAATTTAAAAGGGTATATAAGGTATTCTATATACTTTTCATATATTCAAACATGTATGCATTCAAAATATCATCAATTTTTCTACACTTTTATTTTCCTAATAATGCATGCTACTAAATAGCAGCTCTACTTATCTATCTATATATTTAAAACACTTAAAGAGCAAAGAGGGCAAAATATTCAAATAATTCAAGAGAAATAAACAGTCTGTATAGGCACAAATGTCAATTAACCTGACCAAATGAATAAAGAACTTTCAGAGCATATTTTAAAACTGTTGATTAATATATTTCTAAATATGAAAAGCATCTCAGTCTCTCTTTACAAATCACAGTACGTATTTCAACTGTTCTCGGTTGTATAGCTCTTCAAAATATGAAATTTCAAAATTCAATATTTTAAATGTTTTTAAAATCACCATAGGTGCTCTTTTTTAATGCATATGCAGTTATTCATATTGTTCTAAACTGTTCATTGTTTATTTTGCTTCTACATCATTAATAAAACAAATCAAAACAAATAACACCATAAACATCCCAATCTGCCTCTTAAATGACCTTGGCTATATAAATATTCCCTTTGAACCAGTCAAAACGCCCTCTAAACATGTACCTCACAAGCATACATTATGCTTGGGGTGGTGCCCATAATGCCTGTCTGAAATAAAGTTAGAGTGAATGTATTCATAGGAGCAATCTTTCTTTTTCCGTAATAATTGTGTTTCATGATAATAGCAAAACTGAGTAAATTACATATGCCCAATGAAGTATATTGCCCCATGTGAGGGAGGTGTAGGAAAATCCCAAAATAAATTAAGGCAAAAAAGAAATAAAATAGTTAGGTTTGCTGTTTTCACAAACATACCAGACGTTTTTTGGGACTTGCTTACCGAGAGGCAGATGTGCAACACGGCTTCTGAGAACTGGAAAAAGAAGCATCCAAAGAAACTCAAACTGAGCATCTCCTGTGAGCCTGTGACCTCTGTTGCATCAGGAGTGGGGAAATATCTTTTTTAGAGAACTAATTGTTTTTGAACTTCTCAGATATAACATATGTAACAGTCAAAACCACATAATGTTTAAAATTTTTATTAAAGAGTTTTGTGCTTTTTATCTCTCATGGTTAAAGCCTATGACACACAGAAAAACCAACTTATTTTTGAAATAAAGATATAAAAAAATTTTGGAAACAATCAAAGCTTGCAGATTTTTGAATGACAGACTTAAAGAAAGAAAGATCTTGCTAGAAACTAACAGATCTTAGAATATCTACTTCTGTAAATTTCAAAAATTATTCTAATTCCCAAAGATAGGTAAAACCAAGAATTATCTTACCTTGTGTAAGGTACTAGTCATTCTGTTCCCTTAAATTGCCCAACATCTAAAGTTCATATTCATGTTTAGAAACAATAATGTTAACATTGTAATATTCATGGACAAGCTCTTGACATAGGATTTAATGTTATCTTCAATTATACCTTTACTTTCTACTACTTGTATTAGTTTAAGAATGATAAGACAGCCTTTTCATTATTCAATAACTGGTCAATCTATTTAAATAGAAGACAAAAAAATTAGCAAAACTTTCTGCAAAAAGTTTCTTTCACTTTTAATTTTACTATTATTCAGGAGACTATTTCAGTTAGAAGACAAGCATATGTAAGTTATATAATATGAAAAAAAAAACCATAGGTCAAAATGCATGTATACAACTTTGACTATAAATCTTTACCATGATAAAACATACACCAAACAAATTATATAATAATTTTACATCTAAATTACTTGGCAGCTCACGGAAGAGTCCATAGACAAAAGTAAATAAAGAACCTGCAGTTCCATCCTGTCAAATTTCCTCAAGGGCGTGTTGAACAGTGGGAGGCGGCACCCTATCAAGGCTTTTAGTGGAAGGGGTCAAGCACAGCGACGTGAGAAGGGGTCAGAGGACACAAGGCAGTTAGTGAGTCTGGTTTCCACTATACGGAACCTGAAAGAAAATATTATATCCAAATAAGAACATTAATTCTTCACAGGGAGACTGCTCCTGCAAGCACTAAGATACCTCTAAAAAGACTTTAAGGCATTGGTCTCATCAATACCAGCCAAGTGCAGAATTTGAAACTGTTGGATTTCAGGATACTTCATGTCCCAGTATTTTATCTTTTTCCTGTTCAGAAAGCAATGATGCAAGATCAGAACCTGGAAAGCCATAGTCCCTCTCTATCACATGTGTCTTGTAAGCCAGTATTGAATTGTTCGGTATAACAGTCCACAGTTTCACAAAATCCTTCAAGGGAGACATTGAGGACCTCTGTAGGCCGACTTCATGACTAGGAAAGTAAGCTCTTTACAACCAAACTAAGAACAGGCATTGAAACCACCCCAAAAAGACATGAAAAATCCTGATATTAAGTAGAAGGTAATTTAAATCTACAGACTAGAATACAGATGTAGTATGCCTTTTGTTGCTTTGTTTACTCTCTTGCCACAGGTTTTGGAAAATTAGATTTTACCTAATAAAATTTCATCTACAGGATGAGGCATGAGAGATAGATGACTTTTATGAAGGAATCCTGGGAAGCAAATTTCCTAGGTACTTATTTTACAACACAGCTCCCTGAAGCTTTCCTCTCAAAGAAGGCTTTCATTTTGCAATCTTGAACTTATAAAGGGTGGACCCTTGATGTTCCTCACTTGTCATCAAAATATTTTTTCTTATTCTCTTGACTTTTAAAACTTGGTTATTTTTAATGTTAATTTTTTAATCAACCAAGCTTTCTCCTCTGTTCCATTTTTGCAGGTACTTTCTATCTGAGAAAACTGAAAACTTTTAAAAATGGGCTTTTGGTCCTAATTTTCTTATAAATCTGGCTCAAAGTCCCACAGTATCCATGATACAGACCCAACAGTGAACTGCCTTGAACCTTCCTCTGCCAAGTTAATCAGTCCCCTGCCCTTTATTTCATCCTCTTACAAAGTCCCAGGACATGAACAAAACGTTGATGGATTTTCTACCACAGCATAAAACACTTGCTACAGAATCTCTTTACTACAGATCTGACATTGCTGGAGACTAAAACCTAGGGAACACTGAAAGAATGAGCCCTTGAGTCCTTCAGTCATCCCTACCTGTCTGGAACCTCAGTAACAGTCACAGAAACACAGCCTCTAGACAAGTCCTACAATCACAGCCACATCCACCATTTATATCTTCACGTGTTAGTAGAGAATAAGTTGGTTTTCATCTATAACAGGTCATGACCATAGGAAACCTAGATATTAGAGACAGAAAACATGACCAAGAATGCAGAAGGATGAATTTGAAGTGACCGAGGGGTGACACTTCATGGATATGCCTGATTGGGTTCCTGTATGACAAAAGTAGAAATCATGTTGGGAAGCTTTAAATATAGTTCTGAAGTTCGCAGGATACCACTGAAAAAAGGTATGAGTCATGGTAGCTACTACCCATAGGATCCTCATTACGGATGGTCTTCCCAATTGAGAATGCAAAGAGGGCAGAGCTGCTCATAAGGAAAACCAATATTACTTGCAAGACAAGAAAGGAATGTTAAGTTGGTTTGTTTTATACAAATTAATATTTAATATTTGACATCAATATTTAATACATTTCTAACCAGATTCCCTGAATTATTTAAAAAAAGAAGAGAAATAAATGTGAGAACTTATACTTTTCAAAAATGGCAACTTAAGGCAATAAAACACCAGGATACATACAGTTTGATGAAACAGACTGTGGCTAGTAAGCAGAATGAGGACTAATAGTTAATGGCTAAATTGCAAAATAAGCCAGTCCACTACCCCCACATGCACTTTATGCATAATTTGCAAATTAAAGAAAAAATAGTGAAAGTGTGTACTATAATATTGCTAGGAAAATTCAGAGAAATATCTCAAATTATTTTACATGAGTTGCTATTTCACTGGCTTTTGCTACACACCATAAAGAAAAGAATGGTGAGATTATATTCAGTGGTTTTGTTTATGTCTCTTGATGATACTAGGAAGGAATCTTTGATTAAAAACAGTCATCAACTCATTATTAAAGGCAGATAGTTTTAGGTCATTGTGGACTTCACACAAAAGAACTTCATGTTTTTTTAAATGATAAAACTATGTACACTCAAAGATGCATATACTAATAATATATTGTACATTTAAATAGACTATGAAGACTCATAAATAATTAAATGTTAATTACACTTATTTAAAGCCACAATCATGGTCATTGTAGAAAAAATACTTTTAACCATTTTAACGTTGAAAAATATCAACGAACATGAATAATTTTAGTCAACAGCAACATTTCAGAACAATAGGCTTGTTTACTTAAGGACCTCAATTTAAATTTGTATACAGTTTCTTTAGGTGCACCAATCAATAAATGGTTTTGACGTTTGTATATTTTGACTTAACACGTTTTCTCCCACACTGAGTAAAAATCAAGTGTGTCCCTATTTCTAATTCTTTATCATTTTTTTTACAAGCACATCTGATGAGTTATTATGTATCACCAATAAAAAGCTTTACTCTGGTATTTTGTTTATTTTGAATCTTTGCATAATTTTAAAAGACTACTTATTTCTGCATTTTTCCACAAGGAATATGGATGAAATTCAAACATTTGGCATCATTTGATTTGTATCATTATGGTCAAGAACGCTGAATGATCAAGTTGAAAAATACACACTTCACAATGATCCTTTAACAAATTCCCATGGATATTTGGAAAAGGAGGAGAAAAGTATTAGACATTGTCTAAGCATAACTACATTTATTACACTTATGCTCGTGTTTGTTTTGATTTTTAAGGTTTATGTATTGTTTTGTTTTTGGAATTAACATGATACACCTTCTGGTTAAAATAATAATATTTTAATTCTAAAAATTAATTAAAGATAAACTATTTTTAAAAATAAAGAACTGTCTCCAAAAATGAACATCACTTTCTGAAAATATTTAGTTTTAAATTTAAAAGGTCAAATACATTTGTTTTTATTTTTATGTTTCTGAGTTGAAGCAATAATGAAAAATGTCCATTGGTCTTCAAGATTATTTTTCTGCAAGATTTCTTTGTGTAAACACAAGGTATGACAATTTTACATGACCAAATTTCTTCCAAAGAAAGAATTTACAAAATGGATTAAAACAATGGCAAGACTTTATTTTCATTAAGATATTGATATTTCATAAGAAATTTTAAAAACCACATTAAATTTTGTTAATTAGATGTTTTAAATAATCAACCACAGGAAAATACTTTATTGGTATTCCTGATATTTTCTTCCATATGGAAGAGTCTTCTACTAGACTATGGACCAGGCTTCCTCTGGGTGCCTACTCCTTGGAAGAATATGAAAAATGACTTTTATTAACCAATGAGTTTGATATGTTTGATTGAGGAATTTGAATGTGCTCACCTCAATATTTTGTTTCAATTCTTTTGAATAAAAAGTTGCCTTGTGAGATACTCATTCTGAGTATAGAGCAATACCAAGAGATTTTGGGAATATCACCAATTAGCTCTCTAAATTGGTTCTTATTGTGCACACAAAATACATATTCTCTGTCAATATTCAAATTGGATTTTTGGTCTCTGCTTAGCTCTCAAATATTGTCTAGTGTCCACTCCCAATTCCATGCTCTAAATTACATCTTTTAAAGAATGGATGTTGAAGTAGATTTACTTTGTGGGTTTAATTTTACCATACATATTATTATATCCGACATCAATCTTTGTTACTTTTCTCATTGCTGAGACAAAAAAATCTGACAAAAAGTTAAAAGACAAAAGGTTTATTGACTCACAATTGGTAGAGGTTTGTGTCTATAACTGGCTGGCTCCGAGGCAGGGTCGCCTGGCAGCAGGTCCTCTCAGAGCAGGCAGGAGGCAGGAATGACAAGCAGGAGCAGCAGCAGCAGCAGCAACAAGCAAAAAGCAGGAACCCTTTTTCAGTCCCTTATATCGTATACAGGCTACCCACCCCCACCACCACTTTGGGGGTGGCACACACACCGATGTTGGGGCAGCCTTAATCCTAGCACTATGCCATGACTCAGAGTGTCATATCCTAAATCCCAGCATCACACACCCTAGATCCAACTGCTTCCATAAAGCCCCACCTATGATCTCATGAGTCTTTGAGGGGATATCTAGACACAAGCCATAACAGCATACATTTTCTTGAGAATGTCATTGTATTTAAGAGAAAGTATGGTATCTAGGTACTAAGTAGCAGTATTTATATAAAATAGTACATATTTTTGTGCTTTAGTGGATGGAAGTATTCTTTGTATTCAGATCATGTCAAATGTCCAAAGATTTGAAATAAACTAAATTTTTTCTGCTATCTTATTTAGAAATAGATGTTCTAGATCTTTAGTTTCTAAATACATTGACACAATGATGTTATAAATTTAAAAGGTAATTCATGGATTTCCAGATTCAACACCTAAAATGCTCTCCTCCATACTGTGAGTGACTCTGGTTCACCATACCACAAAGTCCTCATTCAGGATCCTCAGTCATCTGAGTGAACAAGTCACACAAGATGTGTTGTTTCCTTTTATTTTTTAAAATATTGATAATTTGGCATTCAAATTCTCAAATTCAATATCTCTCTGTCCTACAACACCAGATCTAGTAGACATTCAGTGCCTTTGAGACCAGAATTTAACTCCAGACATAAAAATCACTTTTGTTCCTCTCACCCAGCCCAAACTCTCACATATTAAGTCTCATTCAACAACTTGATTTTTTTAATATTTTGAAACCTTTTATTAAAAGATTACATTTAGAAGACAAGATTTTTGAAAAATAAAGTTTTGTTCACATTCAGGTGAATGTAAGATGTAGGGGGATATTCAATGACATAGAATCTCCTATTGTGACCTCATTCTTTTAAGTCTGGCCTAAGGATTCAAGTGCAGAAGTGCAGGGTTTAAGAGTAAGTCAGGTTTGAACATGCCCAGGTAACAAGTTTATGTGCATGAAGACACAGTGGAAGGAAATGAGAAATGGACCCCCAATAACCAAGACTGGACTGAATGTTTTTGGTGAGAAAATTTAACTTCTGCTCTCTTTCATTATTTATCTAGAATCTTTTCAGAAAATACATCAAATTTATAAAAATATGCTATACACACAAATACATCAAATTTATAAAAACATGCTATACACACATATATTTGCATATTTTGTCAAGAGACTATATCACCAACAAATTAGAATCTGCCAGGTTCATTTAACATGAATCGATGGAGAGACATACTCACATGCATGTGCACACTTATGCACACACATTCCTGATATAATACAGGAGCAAAAGCAAAAATATCATAAAAAATTTATAAAGCATTCTTTCAGAAATTGTCTTTTCATTTTGTACCTTGACACTTACTCATACTCATAATATGCTTTTAAAACAGTGTCAGTAACAATGTCTTTCCGTCAAGAAGCAAATTTTTGTTATCAGAAAAAGCTTTGAGTAATGAATGCTTTAGTGTGGAACTAGATGAATTTCTCAGCCACAGTTGAATGACATGTGTTTCATAAGGAAATTTTTCTGTAGACTAGGTGTCTAATAGAGGTGTGTGTTATATAACTTACATAAAACAGAAACAATACTGGCAAAGTAAATTGTTATACAATTGGTGATACAGGAATTTCTCAGACTGGTGGGAGCCTCTGTGACCCCTACCCACACCCAGAGAAACTCAGCAGACCTGTAAGACCCTTGGTGAGTCCTCCTCCCACCTGGAGGAGCTCAGCAGCCAGTGAGAGTCAGGGTGACACCTGCCTCCACGTGGAGCACCCCAGGTGAGCCTGCAAGACACCCAGTGACACAGTATTGCTCTGACTGAAGCACATCCCATGAACAGGTGTGCATTGTGGCCTGGAAAAGTCTGATGTTACAGTAACAATATGAGCTAAGGCTTGGGTCACATCAGTACTCATAAGCTAGTCAGTCCAAGAAGAATCCAGGACTCACCCAACTAGCTCAGAAGAAGGAATTCAGGTGAATGACCCCTCCCCTACACTGTGGGGCCCAACAACTAAGTGAACACCATCCACATGGTAGGACACTATGGAGAGATGAGACTAGTGGGATTGAAAAGATTGAAATATGAACCAAGAGGTGAAAAATGACAAGACAAAAAGCAAATGAAATCTCCAACTCCAGCCCATCAGGAACAAGTACAGGAGACATAAACATAGAAGATGTTGGAAGAAACTTTCCCAAAATTTCTGAAAAGATAGCAAGTGAAGTAAAGAACCAAATCTTTGAATTTGCAGAGGAAATCAGATCAGAAATAATCTTGGTAAAAAAAGAAATGACAACTTTAATGAAGGAACTTCTCAGCCTAGCTAGAGACCTAGATTTTAAAAATACAGGTGAATAAGAAAATGATGGAAACCTTGAATCAACAATATAGTAAAGAAATAAAATGCATAAAACAGAATCAAACAGATATCCAGGAAATGCAAAATTCCTTTGAAATCTGTCAAAACTGCCTGGATGAAACTGAAGATAGACCTTTAGACCTTGAAGACAGGATCACAGCTAGCAATAATGAAAGGAAAGAGCTTTTAAAAATAAAAGGGTCTGTCTTGCAGGATGATGGCACAACAGTAAGCAGCAGAGTAAACAGCCTCTCTGAGAGATACAGTCCAGATGCTGGAATATAGCATTGTGGGGAAGACAAGAAGGAAGAAAGTGAGTACCCTGGACCCAGGAAGAATCTAAAGTGAGAATTAAAGTCCACAGAGTAAAAAGAAAAACTTAACCAAAGAAGAAGGCAGAAGCTGGTGGCACCTTCACCTGGAACTGGGCCCACTGTGTGAGAGGAGCTGTTGGAACCTGGGGACACACAATCAAGGTGATGTGGTGACTGGTGACCCTAGAGGACTCTGTAGAGAGAGGCAATATTGGAGGGGGGCATCAGTGGACATAAGTAGTGGACCTGGAAGACTGAACTAGCTGGTGTTGAGTGCAGAGGACTCTCTCTTCCCGTCGGAGAGAGCAATTGGTTGGGAACCATTTTGGAGTTTGACCGGAAAGGCCCAGAAACAGGACTGCCCCTGGCTTGCTCCAGTAACTCCCAGCTGGGTGCAGATATGTGGAAATTGCTTGGACTGAGCCCCAACCCTGAGTGCATTCTAGTGGCCATCTCAGAGGTTCCCTGTGGGTAGCCAACTCAATCTGGAGGCAGCAGCTGGCCCCACCCCCACACATACTCCAGGGACAGTAGTGGAGGATCCCCACTGGTGACCAGCCCAGGTCTGCAGGCAGCAGACATCTCTGTACCTGCATGCATCCCACCAGCCACTGGGGAGCCAACGCAAACTGGGAAAAGCAGCAGAGAGTCCTGAACTAGCCCACCCAATGGCCATCATCAGATATCTCTAGTTGACACTGGCTAGAAGAACCAGTCTCACTTCAGAGAAATTGAAGTCAGTGTTGGAAGTGCTTGGGACCCCAGTATCCACTTGTCCAGAATAACCCAGAAATATGTCGAGATGAAAAAGCAAAAGGCAGTCTCAGACTTCCAATCTAAGCAGAGCAAATTCAGGAGACGCAAACACAGAAGAGATAGAGACTCTCACACCTGAAGGTTCTGAAGTGATGGCAACTAAAGTAAAGAAACAACTTCATGAGGCTATAAAAAAATTAGAACAGAAATACTAACAGGTGAAAGAAGAAATGAAAATCATAATAAAATAATTGCTAAACATTTCTAAAGAAGACACAGATAAAAAAAATGGAGGAGCATAGGATAATGAGGGAAACCTTGAATGAACAGCACAAAAAAGATTTAGAATATATGAAACAGATACAAAGAGATATCCAGGAAATTAAAAATTCTATTGAAAGCTGACAAAACCACTTGAAAGAAACTGAAGATAGACTTTCAAACCTTGAAGACAAGTTTGCAGCTTGTGATAACAAAAGTAAAGATCCCTTAAAAATAACAAGGAACCTGGAAGTAACAATTCAACAGCTGCAAGACAACCCAAAGAAACATAACTTAAGAATAATAGGTGTGAGTGAAAAAGCAGGGATCAACGCAAATGACATTAAAAGTCTATTTATAGAAATAATATCAGAAAACTTCCCAAGCATGGGAAAATGAAGTGACATTCAAATAAGTGAAGCATATAGAATTTCAGCTAGCCATCACCAAAATAAATCTACACTCAGGCAAATAATAATCAAGATCTCAGAAATTCAACACAAGAACAGAATATTAAAAGCTGTTAGAGAAAAGAAACAGATCACCTATAAAGGAAAACCCATCAGAATCATGACAGACTTCCCAACACAAACCGTCAAGTCAAGAAGAACTTGGAGTGAAGTATTTCAAGTCCTGAAAGAAAACAACTTCCAACCCAGATCGAGGTACCCTGCAAAACTATCTTTCAAAATTAATGGAGGGACAAGATACTTCCATGACAAAGAACAACTAAAGGAATTCATGACCACCAAACCAACCCTACAAAGAATACTGAAGGACATTCTAGAGAGAGATAAAAAAAGACCACAGCTCCAGGAACAGCGGTAGAGGGGTATCACAGAGTGGGGCAACCAATTGAATGGAGAGGAAATGTAGGCAGCCAATGGCAGGAAAATAACATGGCAGAGATGAGGCAGCAGATGTTGGCCATAACCATTAATGTAGATGGCCTCAATTCACCAATAGAAAGAAACACAGGCACAGTGGATCAGGAGACAGGAACTATCAATATGCTTTACACAAGAAACTCATTAAGCTTGAAAGGAGGTTCATGGACTGAAAGTCAAAGGAGAGAGAATAATGCTTTATGTGACAGGGAACCAGAAAGAAGTGGGGGCAGCTTGCTCATTAGCTGCAGAGTGTACAAGAAAGACGTGGGATTTTTATATAATGGAAAGCTACTCAGCTATAAAGAAAGATAACCTCAAGGCTCTTGTAGGTAAATGAATGCAACTTAAGATCATGCTCATGGATGAAATGTTTCAGTCACATGGATGAACATCATGTTGTCCCCCTAGTATAAAACACTAAAGTAGTTAGTAGGATTCAAAATACACAATACTCATTGTGAAAGCAAAAGGGGAGGAAGTGTCCAAAAAGGGAAGGTAGTGGCTATTGCTAATCTATTATCGCGATTTGAATCCTGCATTGTTTTCATTGTTCTGTTTATTTTGATTTTGTTCTGTTTCCATTTATCTAATTTTGTTACATTTGATGACTTGGACAGCTATTTTAAAGATAACAAAATACGTTATTGTAGCCATTATTAATTTCTTATTACCTTGTTTTGAAGCCCTGTATTGCTTTCATTGTTTAGTTTTGATTGATTTTATTCTGATTTGCTTGATTGTATTATATCTGATGATATAGGAAACTACTTTGTAGATAACAAGAGGCATTATTGTAGCCACTGTTTTTTTACTATTGTTTTAAAGTCATGTATTGCTTCCATTGTCTTGTTTTTATTGGTTTTATTCTGTACTATTTTGTTTGGTTTTCTTATGCCTGATGCTATGGGCAGTTATTTTGAAGATAGCAAGAGGCATTATTGTAGCCATTGTTGATTTCCTTCTATCTTTTTTTGAAGTTATGTACCATGTTCATTGTTTTGTTTTGACTGACTCTGTTCTCTTTTATTTCATTTGGTTTTATTCTCTTTAAAATAAAAATAATTAAAAATAAATAAATAAAAGGGACCATGATTTAAAAATTCAACCACCACAAGATAATGCAAAGAAAAGCAATATAAGATTAATAGGTATAAATGAAAAAGCAAAAGTCAATACAAAGGAAATAAAAAATTATCTGCAGAGGTAATAGGAAAAAATTTCCCAAGGATGGGAACAAAATGTTCTATGCATATACATGATGGATATAGAACTCAAAACTGTCAGAACCAAAATAATCTACACTCAGTCATATAATAATCAAGATCCCAGAAATTCAGCACAAAATCAGAATTTTAAAAACCGTTAGAGAAACGAAACAGATCACCTATCACAAAAAGCCCATTAGAATCATGATAGACTTCTCTATACAAACCCTCAAGTCAAAAAGAGCTAGGAGTGAAGTATTTCATGTTCTGAAAGAAAGCAACTTCCAATACAGATTGAGGTACCCTGCAAAACTATTTTTCAAAATTAATGGAGAAATAAGACTCTTTCATGATAAAGAACTAAAGAAATTCATGTCCACAAAACCAACCCTAGAAAGAGTACTGAAAGTATCTATTCTAGAGATACACAAAAACGACAACAACTCCCAGAACAACAAGAGAAACAAACCACCAGCAAGGGCAAAATATTACACAGAGTGGAAAAGCAGGGAACCAATGAAAAGAAAATAGCATGACAGAGATATGCCAATACATATCAGTTATAACCATCAATGTAAATGGCCTCATGCACCAATCAAAGAAACAGCCATAATGGATCAAGAAACAAGATCCAACAATGTGCTGTATAAAAGAAACATATTTAACTCACAAAAAAATTTATAGACTGAAAGTTAAAGGATGGACAACAATACTCCATACAACAGGAACCCAGAAAAAAGCAGGAGTACCTATTCTGTTTGCAGAGAATATGAACTTCAAACCAAAAATGATCAAAAGAAATAGAGGAGGTCACTACACACTTGTTGGGGGAGATACTCAAGAGGAAGGGATAAAAATCATAAATATATATGCACCAAAATGGGACCACCCAGCCATAGAAGACAAATATTAATAGACATGAAAAATCAAAAATGAAATAGCATAGTTGCAGTGAGGACCATAAAATCCCACTGTCAAAAGGGGAATGGTCAACTAGACAGAAAGTCTGCGAAAAAAAAAAAAAAGAATCAAACACATGAAGAAATGGGCATAACAGATGTTTACAGAGTGTCATATCCAACGATATCAGAATACATATTCTTCTCAGATGCACCCGGGATACTTTCTAAAATAGACCATATACTAGCCCATAGAACATGCTTAAGTCAGTGTTAAGGAATTGAAATTATCCCAGGAATATTATCTGATCATAGTGTGATGAATTTGGAAATCAATGGCAATAGACACTACAAAAAGTACAAAAAACCATGGAAACTAAACAATACCTTCCTGAACAAAGAATGGCTCACAGATGAAATTAAAGAAGAAATTAATCATTATCTGCAGTCACATGAATATACAGATACAACTACCAGAACCTGTGAAATTCAATAAAAGCTGTTCTCAGAGGGAAATATATAGTAGTGAATTCTCACATCAGGAAAACAGAATGCACACAAACAACCTAATGTTGTACCTCAAGCTTCTAGAATAAGAAGAGTAAGTCAAGATTAAAGCTCATGGTAGGGAGAAAATTATAAAGATCAGAACAGAACTTAACATAATCAAGACTAAGAAAACAGCCAAAGAATTAAGAAATCAAAGAGTTGATTCTAGCCGGGCGTGGTGGCGCACGCCTTTAATCCCAGCCCTTGGGAGGCTGAGGTAGGAGGAGCGTTGTGAGTTTGAGTCCGGCTTGGGCTACAACGCGAGCGCAAGGCCAACCTGAGCTACGTAGTGCACCCTGCCTCAAAAAACCAGGGCTGGGAGTTTGACTCAGTGGCTTAAGCACCTGCCCTGGCAGGTGCGAGGTTGTGAGTTCAATCCCCAGTGCCACAAAAAAAAAAAAAAAAAAAAAAGAGTTGGTTCTTTGAAAGAATAAACCAAATCGATAAACACCTAGACAACTTTATCAATAAAATGAAAGAAAATGCTCAAATTTATTCAATGAGGAATGAAAATGGTAAAATCACTACAGATTATGTGGAAACTCAGATCATCAATACTTACTTCAAAAATCCTTATTTGTAAAGCATGGAAAACACAGAAGAAATTAACAGATTCATAGAAACACATGAATTTATAAGACTGAATCAAGAAAATATAAAAAATTATGTATAATCCAATATCAGTCACTGAAATTTAAAATGTAATTAGGAACTTACCAACAGAGAAAATCCCAGGTCCTGATGGATTCACAGCTGAATTTTATAAGAAATTTAGAGAAAAGTCAATGTGAATACTCCTCAAACTGTTTAATAAAATTGAGAGTCAATTCTCTGTAACACATTTCTGGAGGCAAGTATTACTATGATACTAAGACCAGAGGAAAAAATCAACCAGAAAAGAAAACTACAGGCCGATTTCCCAAATGAACATAAATGCAAAAATCCTCAATATTATATTATCAAATAAAATGTAGCAAATCATCAAGAACATTATACACCATGACCAAGTGGAATTGATCCCAGGAAATGCACAAATGGTTCAAAATATGCAAATCATTAAGTGTAATACACCATGTCAACAGTGCCAAAGACAAAAATCACATGATCATCTCAATAAAAACCAAAAAAGTTTTCAATAAAGTTCAATACTCATTTATGATAAAAACCCTGCAGCAAATTGGAATAAGTTGTCTGATGAAATCCAATCAATTTTATCAATCTGATAAAATTTATCTGTAACTAACTAATAGCCAACAACATAATAAATGGACAAAAACTGAAAGATTTCACTCTAAAATCAGGAGCAAGACAAGGATGTCCACTATCACAACTCCTATTCAATACAGTACTGGAAACACAAGCCAGAGCAATTAGGCAAGAGAGAGAAATAAAAAGAATAAGGATAAGAAAGGAAGAATTTAAATTATTATTTGCAGATGACATGATACTCTACAAAGAAGTCCCCAAAAACTCCATCAAAAGACTACCAGGATTAACACACAAATTCAGCAGTGGAGATGGATTCAAAGTCAACACTCAAAACTCACCAGCATTCCTGTACACAAACAACAAACTCACTGAGAGAGAAATTGTGGAAATTTTACTTTTCACAGTGGTATCAAAAAAATGAAATGCCTAGGAATCAATCTAACAAAGCATGCAAAAATCTGCATTTTGAAAATTACAGTACTCTGGAAAAGGAGATTGAAGAGCATATCAGAAAATGGAAAGATATCCCTTGCTTATGGATTGGAAGAACCAATATTGCGAAAATGGCCATACTCTCAAAACCGTTATACAGATTTAATAAAATCCCAATCAATATACTATTAGCATACCTGAGAGATTTAGAGAAAATATTCCTAAAATTAATTTGAAAACAGAAGAGACAGAATAGCAAAGGAGATACTGGGCAACAATAACGAGGTGGGAGCCATCACAATCCTAGACTTGAAATTATACTACAAAGATAGTGTTACAAAATCAGCATGCTACTAGCAAAAAACAATTCCTGAGTATGAGTGGAGCAGATTAGAACATGTACACACAATTACAAAGACACTCAGACAACTTATCTTTGACAAAGTTGCCAAATACGTTCACTGGAAGAAAGACAGTCTCTTTAATAAATGGCACTAGAAATATTAGCTTTTCATATGCCAAAGACTAAAACTAGACCCGTTTCTATCATCATGAAGCTAATTAATGTCAAGATTGATCAAAGATATAAGTATTGAAATAGAAACACTAAAGGTAGGTAGAAATCTGGAAGAAAATGTACGTAGAAATCTTGAAGACATAGGAGTATGCAGAGAGTTTATGAACAAAAACCAAACTGCACAGGAAATACTTTAAAGAATCAACAACTGGAATTTCATCTTATTAAAAAGTTTTTGCACATCAAAAGAAAACACCAACATACTAAAAATAAAAACCACACAATGAGAAAAAATTTTAGCCAGACAAAGGACTTACAGAGACAAAGGACTTATATCTGGAACAAATAAAGAATTTAAAACTATCAGGCACCCCAAATTCAAAGACCCAATCTAAAAGTGGTTGTCTGAAATGAATATACACTTCTCAGATGAAGAAATGCAAATTGCAAACAAATATAGGAAATAATGTTCAACATGACTGGTCATTTGAGCAATGCAAATTAAAACAACACTGAGATTCCATCTCACTACAAAAAAAAATGGCTATCATCAAGAAATCAACCAATAAGAAATGCTGGCAGGACTGCGGGGAAACACTGTTGGTGGGAGTGTACCCTGGTGCAACCACTGTGGAAATTAGTGTGGAGATTCTTCAAGCAACTAGGATTGAAATTTCCATTCAATCCAGTTATTCCCCTTCAGGTTATCTTCCCAAAAGAATTAAGAACATCATACCACAGTGATATATGTGCACTCATGGTTATAGCAGCACAATTTGTAATAGCTAAATTGTGGAAACAACCCAAATGCCCACCAACCCCAGAATGAATAAAAAAGATGTGGTATTGTTATACAATGGAGTACTACTCAGTTACAAAGAAGGATAAACTTGAGGGTTTTACAGATAAATGCATGCAACGTGAGTGAAATAAATCCAACTGGCATACATAAATATTGTACTGTCTCCCTAATGTAAAAATCTGAAAGACTAAATAAGATCCACAATGTGTAATAGACATCGTAAAAGGAAAAGGGAAATAAATCAATGAAAAGGAAACAACTGGGATAGAGAAAAGGAGAAAAATAAAGGAAAAAGATTATACATAATATAAAAGACAGCATATAATATATATATAATATATGATAGATAACTGCATTAATAATCCCTGATAGTTCAATAAAAGAATGGTTTGTGCTTTCCTCATTTGATTGTTTGACATTTTTTAATGTAATCGTGTAATTTGAACAACTACTTTGAAGATAACAATACACAATATATTAACTGGTGTTAATCTCCTATTATTTTGTTTTGAATTCTGTATCACTGTTTTTATTCCTTTTTCATTTAAAAAAGAAAGAAATATGTGGAGACAGTAAAGGGTAGATTATTGCCATTTTAACTCCATGACGTTTGTTATGTTTCTTCTGAATTATTTTTTGTAGTCCCCATGCATAGTGAGTTTAATATAGTAATATTTAACACTCTAGTTTATATTAATATCAGCTTAATTTTAATAACATATAAAACCTTATAATTAAAAATCATAATTGGTAATACAACTTTTGGAAAGCCAATCTTTTAAGGTATAAGTATGTATATAAAACTCTTTTCATTAAGGGGGTTGGAATTTATAGATATCCTATAAAAGATTTTAGCACTCTTATAGAGTTTCAGAGTACTGCATTTAGAAGAAGAAAACAAAATATATTTACCAATAAAAGAAGGACAAAAACATCGATCCATGTAAGATATTTTAAGTGGAAATAGAATGGACAAAAAATTGTACTTGAATGGAATAAAACCTTTAAGGACTTTATAAAATGATTCTAAATTTTGGTACTCAAAACCAGCAGAGATAAAATCTAGTTTTAATCAATACTAGTACTCCAAAGTAAAAAAAGATGGAAAATAAAATTACTTATAATAAATCTAAAATTATAAAGTAGAAAACTATTACCCCACAGAAAGTTATAAGAAAAAGAAAAAAGAAATTCATTTCTGTACACATCATGTATACATTAATATATGTAGGCATTTCAGATAAAAGTAGAAGCATCATTTTATGCAGAGATTTAATGATTTGCACTGAAGTATATCTACTATTTCAGAGCAAATTTGGGCATATAAAAAGATGATTTTTTTTGCTGGCATTTTGTGAGAAATTTTTAGAAAATTCCTTTTATCTTTTTCTGGCTCTCTTCGTGCAACTTCTAAGTAATGAGTTTACACTGTAAATGCAGCAGAATTTTTTATTTTTTTATAATTTGTTTATAATTAATAGCAATGAATTAAGCACACCCATGTGCCAAGCCTCACAGTAAATGCTAGTCTAGATTTTTAAATCTTCTCCATCTTTGACATCCTGCACTGACATCTTGCTTACATAACCTCTTAAACATTGTTGTATTTCTATCTATTCAGGATGGGGTAAATGTGAAGATTTGTCAAAACTCTATATAGCAACACCTGAGTTGGGACATATTTTCTTCTTTGTAGTTTATCATTTTTCACCAGCATATCTTTTGTAGCCAATCCATTATTTTCAAATAATTTTTCAATGATTTGTTGCTCAAACTATTTTGCTCAACAGTCATTCTTATGCTATCCAATAACCTCCCTTTTGGGGAAATGACTCAAAAATGTTTCCTACTATTAACTTGGATATAAGGCAGCCTGACATACTAAGTAGGGTATCACTTCTTCAGTGGTGTTGTACCTCTGAAGAGGAGGATATATCAATCGCATATTAATGCATAAAGAACTCATATAACAAGACAGTTGCATGTTGGAATTAGAGGTGTATCATTTTTGATCTCTCATTCCTGACAACAATATAAGGTTATACTATTATGAAAGACAGGATAATGAGGCATCAGTCTCATTGAACTAATTTTTAACCCCTTCAACAAGCACCTAAACACACACACACACACACACACACACACACACACACACACCTAAATCTGGTTGAAAATGGGCAGAGGAAGAAAATTATAACCACCCGAGTGTAGAAAGATATTTTCCCTGAAAAGTTCTTCCAGTTAGTGGTCACTATGGTGAATATTTCAGCCAATTTTTCACATAATAGAAAAATCAAAAGTGGAGTTTTTTGTATTTTTAAGAGGAAAAAACCAGAAATATCAAGAAGCAAACAAACAAAAACTATAGCAAAAGCAAAATGACGGCAACAACAACAGAAATAACCATATAGGATTTCAAAACAAGATGATAGGAATTTAACAATGATTGTTATATTGCATATTGTTATCCTCAAAGTAATTGTTCAGGTTACCAGACACAGGCATGAGAGATTGATCAAGCAATATAATTTCCCTTTGAGCAGTTTCTTTCCCTTTTACCATATCTATTGTAATTTTTGGATCTTACTTAGTCTTTCAGTTTTTCTTACTTTAGTGAGATAATACAGTGTTTACACATGCAAGTCTGATTTATTTCATTTGAGTATGGTTTCTAGTTGCATCCATTTACCTATAAAAACCTCGAGTTTATCGTTTTTCGTGGCTGAGTAACAGTTCATTACATAAAAATACCACATCTTTTGTATCCATTCCTCAGTTAACTGACATTTGGGTTATTTTCAAGATTCAGCTATTCCAAATTATGCTACTGTAAACACGGGTGAACATATATCTCTGTGGTATGATGCTTTCAATTCTTCCAGGAAAATACCCAGAAAGGGAATAGCTGAGTCAAATAGAACTGCCTATCCTAGTCTTTTGAGGAATCTCCATATTGATTTCCACAGTAGTTGCACCAGTCTACACTACCATCAACAGTGGAGAAGTGTTCCCTTTTCCCCACAGTCTGACTGGCATTTGTTATTCATTAATTTCTTGATGTTTCCCATTCTAACAGTTGAGATACTTTGTTCATTAAATTGTGTATGATTTATTCTCTAGTTTTCATTGACACATGGTTCTACTATCTGATTCCTTAAGTAGTATCTCAACTGAAAACTACATTGCTATATTTCAATGCAATTTATTTTTGTTTGTTGAAAGCCAAAAGGCCATTAATGACAAGGAGTTTATTATTTGATTGAATTCTTTCTTTCCAACATCGGAAAAGATCTAACTTTCAAATGAATATCTGATTCCTATATGTGAAATAAGATAAAGTTGCAATCTTTAGTGGCTTTTAACATAATTCTCATAGATTCACACTGGCTAAAAAGGATAGAAGATTTTTTATGCAATATGTCAAAGAAAATCAACTAATAAGAGGTTATATTTTTATAACTTTTAGCTTTCATATAAAACTACTTGAAATTCACCAATTTTAATTTTTAATTTCCTAGGTGTAAAATATTTTTGTATCTTATTTCAAAATTCTCCTCAACAATGTATGTTATTTTTACACAATATTCACAGTACTTACAAGACTTTCTAATTTCCAATAAAATGTCTATCTTCCTTAAATGCCTTTCTAAAAGCTGTTACTTTACAGATGGTTTAGAATAAATGGGCTATATAATGATAGTGTTAGGAAGTTGAATTAAAACTTTAAACAGCATGACTGTGCACAATGCAGGTTAGTGACTTCATAGGACTGAGATGTTTGACTTAGAGAAATAAGATAGTAACAGATTGATTTTATACTCTGTACTAAAAGCATGAATGAATTTAATGATGAACAGAATTTATAAGTGGATTGCTGTAACATCCATCATTTTCCAAAATCAAAATGAATGAAATTGTTCAAAATGAAAGAGGAACTAGGGTGAGGGAAAGGAACAAGGAAAAACAAATGTAAGGTGGTTATACCACTAGATTCTCTTAATTCATTGAAAAGAAACGTTTGTGCTAATATTGTTTGGAGAAATTTTTACACCCATTTGTTGTACTCTGAGTAACTACGTTGAAGATAACAATATGCAATATATTGACTATTGTTATTCTCCCATTATTTTGTTATAAAATGTTGCTTTGTTTTTCCATAAAAAGAAAATAAAACATATTCAGAGTATTCTGAAATATTTAAAAGCAAAGCAATAGTAATTTATTGAACTATTAGACTTTTCATTATTCCATTGTAATGAAAATTAATAAATTAACTAATAAGAATGAGTAAATAAGAATAAGAGAAGAATCAAAGAAAAATAAAACATGGTTTTAGTCTTATTATTTAGGCAAAACAAATGATTGTAAAGAAATACTAGAAGAAGGTTAATAACTATGTAGCATAGAAAATGTAAAGAATCTAGAGGAACATTTATTTAATTGATTCCACATTCTAGCAATGGAATATATATGATATATAACAAAATAAGAGACAAGAATGAGAGGGAGAGAAAAGAAAGAACACTACTGATGAGCTCATAGCTGACTGGACTATTGGTTGAGCATTGTTGAATGAAATAGGTCACTGGGGATGTGATTTTGAAGGGTGTATGTTGTCTTTAACTCCTTTCTTTCTCTGGTTTTCTAACTCTCCATGAGCTTGGCATCTTTCCCACATTATACCTTCCTCCATGATGTTTCTGCTTCACCACAAGACTACATTTATGGAGCCACCTGATTACAGACCAAAATCTGTATTACACTTGCTTACTCTCTAGCACTATGTAAGCACTTATTCTTAGCAGTCAAATGAGAGCCTCCAAAATGTGATACATTATAGTCCTTCAATACCTCAGGATATGCCTGTATTAGGTTGGAAATAAATGCTTTTCAAAGACAATCAAGTTAACAAGATCACTAGAGTGGTCACTAACACAGGATAAATTGTGTTCTTATACAGAAGAGAAATTTTAAATGCAAAACATATGGAGATGGAGAAAGTACTGTTAAGAGGAAGGTACAGAAAAGTTTGATGACTGTACAAGCTAAGAAATACCCAATATTGCCTGCAAACCAATCAAGGGTGCATACAGTAGATTCTCCATCAAGCCTGCAGAAGGAATCAAATCTCTGACACCTGTAGCTCAGATTTCAAAATTGTAGATGTGCAACAGACTAAATATTAGCTACTTAAACCACCTAGGTAGTGATACTTTATAGTAGCACCACTAGAAAATTAATGCATTAACTCTTTATAAAATTTATTTGAGAAAAATGGTATTTAAAACAACTGTATGAAAGAAATCATACAAAACACAGTATACTCATACTTGTTGATTAATTTTAAAATCGCACTATTATATCATTAAAAATATTGGTAAACATTATAGTGGCATCTTATAATTAAATTTTGAAAGTAAATAAGGAAATAAAAAGTATATAACATTTAGTTTAATTTTTAAACTCAGCTATATAAAGAAGAATACTAGTGAAATAGCAAAAGAGATTTTGTCTACATGGTGAAAATATGGGCAAGATTTTTTTATTTAAAATAAACTTTTAGTTTTAAAATTACATGTCAGTAAATGAATACCATTGTAATCCAAAGAAAAATGTTATTTAATAAAAATATTCCCTCTGTTTAAATCTAGCAAAATCCTACTGTATGTATGAATGTTTTCTAAAGTACTCTGTCCAAAGGAATCGTATTTCCATAGAAAGATCTATATACATTAACATGACTTTATCAAATAAATACACATGACATATGTATAAAAGAAATATATTTCTATAATATAATCCCTTAAAGAAAACAGTAATATTTTTGTAATTTCCCAGCAAATGTCATATTTCTTTTCTAGTTTTTGCTTATTACATATTTGTTTATCCTTATGATCCACAGTATTTTTGTAGCTTTACCTATAAAATTTTCCCTTTTATCTCTAATTTTATTTATTTGTTTGTTTTTGTTTAGTCTAACTAAAGGTTTATGAGTTTAATTTTTACCTTTCAGACAATCCAATCTTTATTTTGTTGAACTTTTGTCATTTTTACTTTCTATTTCAATTACTTCTGTTAGATTTTCAGTTTTTTTTCCTTGTGCTAATTTGGAATTTGGCTTATTTTTGACTTTCTAATTCCTTGAGGGTCATTGTTAAGCTATTAATTTTTATAACATATTATGTTTGCACTTTAAAATAGATTCTAAAAATTTATTCTATGTAACAAAATATTTTAGTATAAAATCTAGAAATAAGAAAACAAAGATATTTATAATATAAATATTCATATAATGCATTGCATCATTTTCAGAACACTGGCTATTACTAATGCTTTGTTTCATGTGTCAGCTGATGGGGTTGAGTGGACCAGCCTGCAGGAAAAGATGATTTTTAGGTGTGTCTGTGAGGATGCTTTTGCACAAGATTAGAAGTTGAATGGACGGACATATTAATGAATTCGGTTTCCTCGAACATGGGCGAGCATCTTTCAATCTATTGTGAGCTGGAGTACAACAAAAAGACAGAGGAAAGGGAACTCCTTTTTTTTTCTGTGGACCAGGGATTTCCATAGCCTTCGGAGACTGGCTATTTCATTTTTCAGGTCAGATCTAATAACAAATAGCTTCACTAATATCTATAAATGCTCCATGAGTTCTACTTTTCCAGAGAATTCTGACTAATACATTACCCTCATCAAGTTGTTCAATGATTCCGTAAGAAAAGATTCTGCAATGAAATATGAATTTTGTATCTTCCTATTTAATTATTTCTAATTTGAGAATTCTGTGAACTTTGATAATGGAGTCTCTTTATGAGTGCTGCATGTTTTAAACTTATAAATTTTAAAATTAACAAAATTACAATAATTCTGATAGTCTAAATTTCCCCTGAAATAGAAGAAAAAATAAATAGAGAAAAAGAAAAAGTAGGATCCCACATACTGGCAACTGAAAAATCTTATTGTATATTGATGTATACATATTTAGATACACTCAAATATAACACAGAATTCTTTGCACTGTGCATGTGTTACAACACTTACATATTCCTTATATATTTTAATCTACTTATATATCAATATATATTTGCTGTTAAAAATGTCAGTTTGTGTTGTTGCATAGAGATGATTAGTACAAAGAATCAAGTTTTAAAATATTGTTCATAAATTACAAAGAAATGTAGAAATCTGTTTTTATAAAAATTCAAAGAAAGAACTGAGAACACACAGAGAGAATTTTAATTCATAGTGTACCTATATCTTTTGTATTAGGTCTACTTCAGAATTGATTTGGTAAAAATTTTCATTTGTATTATAATTTATAAAGTTTTAGTAATGTTTTTTAAAATAAGGTTTGGCTTTTACCTCACTATAAATCATAGGCTGGGCTTGAAATGATGCCAATCCTCCTGCCTCAGCCATCCAAGCAGGATTACAGGTGTGTGGCACCACATATGACCAATTTTTTTTTTAGTGGGGAAGGGTCTTGTTAAGAAGTTAGGTTGGTCTGAACTTAGTATGAAGGCCAGGCTGGCCTCAAACTCACAGTGATCCTCCTGCTTCAGCCTCCCAAGTGTTGGGGTTGCAGGCATGCAACACATACATGGTTCTTCAACCACTTTTAATAAACTAGAAAATGATGTATCAAAATTTTATCATAATTCCTTCACATATTTATTTTCAGTGTTAAAACCAAGATCTGAGAAAAATAATTATGCAAAGTGGAGACATAGTAAATAAGAATTGCTTGCTAAAGTTCTAATTAAGGATGTATGAGATTGAGTTAAACAATAAGTAACGCTAATAGTTGAATTTGTTTTGTATTTTAACTCTTCAAATATACTGTGTTCTGCCATGTTTAGAAGTGGACAAAACATAAATTAATTGATTGTAATTAGATTATCTGAAGAAAACAATTTGTGGAATTTCTTCAAAAAGTAGAAAAATTTAGAACAGTAGCTCTGTTCTTCATTATACATTTTGAAAATTATTTCATTATTCATGGGGATGATCAGAACATAGAAATATTCTATATTTTTACTTTTTCAGCTCTGAAAATCTCTTATATTAGTAACAAATTATACTGAGAATGAAAATCTACAGAATAGTAGCAAACATCAAACTAGTAATTCAAGTTGGCTAGTTTACTAAAGTGTGATGACTTCAGAAAAGAGATATGTACGTGAAAATATTCTGTATATTTATGTGCAAAATATAAAGTGTTATAACATTATACATTTATGCATACTATGGAATAAACAATGCTGAACTTAGAGCAATAATTTATACTTAAGTGAGTTCCCAATAAATCTAGGAAAGAAGCATAAGGGAAAATTAGGAGGAAAACAAATGTCTTCAGTCCTTCAGTGGTAGCATACTCAATAATCCTAGAATAACAAATGAAATGCATCTTGTACTTTATCAATGGAGCATTGTGGAGAATATGCACAATAGAATATTATAATAGAAAATAAACTTCATTTTTTAAAAAAGAAAATAGAAAGGATGATAAAGTTGACTTACAAGTTCTAAAGATAAATAGCACATCCAGTAGTGTTGTTACATGCATATAATTCCCACCTGCTGGGAGGTTGAGGTTGGAGGATTGCAATTATAAGACCAACCTAAGCAATTCAACAACAACTTGTCTCAAAACAAATAATAAACACAGATCTTGGTATATAGTTCAGTGTGAAGTTCCTAGGTTTACAGTCCACTGCTGGAAAAAAAAAAGTATGAAAAATATTAAAGTATGTCGAACTGGAGCAAAAGTGTAAATAAATGAAGAAAAAAGTTAAAAATAAAAATATTTATCAATCCCAGTACATATCAGGGATGTTATTATTAGGAAGGTAGACCAGATGAATTGTGCTTCAAATCAAATGCTCAAACATTTTGCTTTTCACCTCTGTGAAATCCACGTGAGAGAACTGCCTGGGGTAGGGTGGTATAATTAATCACTTCCTTCGACTTGCCTTCATCACAGTGAATAATGAATAATGCTTTAAACTGGCACTACTCAGTTTTACACTAGGTAGGGAAAACAAAATAGGTTGATGCTTCCATTTCTTGGAATCCTTCTTTTTTAATATCATCCATCTATTATTTTGTATTTCTTTACATTTGCTAAATTTTGCCTCAGTATTGGCTCTTATGATTTCACAAGCTGCATGATCCTCTGCTCTCAGCTCTCACAGATTGTAGGTCATTAGGAGACTTAGCCTCTCAAGAAAATTGCATGTTATGGAACTGCCATATTAACTCTCTAGGGTTTATTCTTAAATTGAAGTTGTTTTTGCTTTCGTGCAAAGTTAAGAATGACTGAAGGTACAGATAGCATAGTACAACACTTGGTATTTTTTTATGTCTACAGTTATAGCTCAAATCTCCATTCCTATCATGATCTGAGTTCTAAACTACAGCAGCAGTGACTTAATTTGCTGCTTTATCCCTCATAACAAGGACTGATAGCATCCTTGCTGAGAATAAAGGAACTGTACTGTATCTTCAGGAAGTTAATATTTTGCTGCTTATCTTTTGCAATACATTACACACACACACACACACACACACACACACACACCAAGTTACATATTAATCTCTTAAATATTAGAAACTCAATTCAAGGAACAATAAACAGAAATCGTAAAATCACTATCTTGCAATGTCTAAAGAGTCTAGAGGCACTTGTGTCTTTACTGATTATTCAGATAGTATAATCAGCACTTTCTTGCTTACCCCTTAATAGCTCTCTCTGGGGTGGAGCAATTAAGACCATAACCAGTCTGACATCTTCACAGCTAAAGTCAAGCTTGGTTCTTACTTTCAAGTATATTTTTATTAATTCCAATGAAAAGTTCTTATTGACTCTATTGGATCAATACCAATCACTTGTATCATTGTCCTAGAGAAAGGAAAAAGGGTCTATGCTGAAGTGGGACAAGGTGCGTCTTTGTGATAGAGTAGGGCAAAGGTGGCGAGACTTATGATCCTAGGCCAAAGAAGGTTGTGTGTTTTTGGGTTAGATGATACTCTGTATTTGAAATGATGTTGAGTAAAATAAATTTTAAAAATATGCTCTGCAGTATCCAAAGTACCACCCTGAATATATCATGCAAAAAGTAGAAGTGAAATGTAATTCAAATCCATCCTTTAAAAAATGTAATTCAAATCCATCCTTTAAAAAATGACATTTGAAGTAAAAAATGTGATTAAAAGAAAGCACACACAAAGCATGAGGAAACTGCAATATATTAAAAGTAGCAATAAATATTTTCATGAAAAATAAAAACTGTCATTGAATCTTAAAGAATAGGTAATTTCAACATGCAGATAGGAGAGAAAAAATATTTTCAGGCACAAATAACACAGGGAAAGCAAAAAATATAGCATCATACGATACATTCAGAAAAAATGTTTAATGAAAATACAATCTCATATGTTTTAGTCATAAGAAAAATGCTGAATTTGACCTTTAAAAAATAAGCTTAATATTTCTCAATCTGCATGTACTTCTATGTATTTGTGTTATGTTTCATGTCTAGATTCCCCCTGAAAGCCGCATGCAGTCACGGGGGACAGGTTTTTCTGAGGCGATTGAATCCAAAGTTTGTGATTGATTCATGGTCAAATGCTGGAACTAAGGGTGTGAATGTTACACCCAACCTAAGGTAAGTAGCCTGCATACAATATAAGGGACACCCTGTTTTTGCTGTCTTTCACTACCATGACAGTTTGCATCTCTGCCATGTGCCACCCTGCTTTGGAGCCAGTGGATTGTGGACTGAAACTCTGAACTATATAAACTTTTCTTCACTTACCTATGGGCATCAGGTATCTTGTCTCAGGATGAGGAAAATTAAGACAGAATTTGCTACTGGAGAAGTGGGGTCTTTGTTGTCACTATACCTGACTATGTAGCTCAGGAGCTCAGGCAGATTAACTAATGGTCAACTTCTAGCACCCAGCTGAACTAATCAGCATGGTACTGGGTGTGGATGGTCCACCTAAGGATTGTAGCCCACAGCATAAAAACATATATGGAGGGGAGGAGGGTGCTCTTCATTCTGTTGGAGAAGGATGTTGCACTGATTTTTCTGAGATGTACTCAGTTGTTCTCATTGTCAGAGGAGCTTGGATCCTTGCTGTTTCTGAGGATGGCTGTGGTTCTTTGGGGGTGAACTCTGATTCTTACCTTGAGGACCACTTCCTGGCTTCCAGGCAGATCCTTCATCCTGATGGTACAGATCCTTCATCCTACTGGTGCAGAATTTCAAGCTTCCACCATTGACCTGTGGGCCTTCCTAGTGCAGATCCTCGGTAAAGACTTACAAAAGACATTGTTTTAGGCTCTAAACCTCTGGTTGGACTCATGACAGTTATTGCCATGTGCTCCGGGTCTTCAGATGGACTTCTGCAGGACATTGCCTTAAGATCCAGGCTCTCAGTTGGAATCTTCGGGTCTCCATTATGTGAACAGGTCTCCCACACTCTTTTGCATTCAGTTCTTTGAGTAAATCTTTTAAAATAATGCTATAAATTATGTGCCCTGTATTAAGTCTTTTCCCTTGTAAACACTGACTAGAACAGGACCCTTTGGAAATGGCTTGTGGGAAGTTAGGAAAGGTTCAGAGATGCTGGATGAAAAGGTAGCACTATAACACCTTAGACTGTACTGTAGGGGAGATTCCAGTTAGAGCTCAAAAGACCAGAAGGCTGATAGAAATTCTCCTGGTAAAGACCAGGCTCAGGAGTTTTCTGCTAAGAAGAAGGACTACACTGGTTGTTGATTTCAGATGACGTGTGCTATGGCTTATTAAAAACTTTGCCTACATTTTGCTCATGTCAATAAACTTTGACTGAGACTAAGATTAAGGGTATGGGTTAATTAATCTGGCAGAAGGAATTGCAAGACAGTCAAATGTTGATGTTGTGGCATGGCTCCTATTGGGAGCTTTTAGTCAGGTCTGTATTGTGAATCAAGAGCAAAGAGCACAGCAGAATTATTTAAAGCATTGTGAGTTTGATCAGAAAGGAAGTTCCAGTAAAGCTGTGGACTGCAAAGATAAAGCAGATGAGATCTTCATTGCTAGTAAGGAACAGAAGACTAGAAAAGATGACCTGAGAGCATCACAAGAAATAGCAGGACTCTACGCTTTGCAACCTCAAAATTGCAAAAGTGAAAGTGTGCTTTAAAAAGACAGTCCCAGGGCACCACGTTACAGTATAATTTGTTACTCAGAAACAGAATTCAGAGTGACCAGAAACTCAGGGACTCAAACCCTACAGTCAACACAGAAGGAAGTCTGGTTATTGTTCAAGCTGACAGCAGACATTGGCATCACCCACTTGGTGCTGGTTTTAGGCACATGCACAATGCAAGAGTGGTGGGCTCAGGAAGGCTTCCACCCAAGTTTCAGAAGAAGGCATGAGAGGCCAGTTAATGTGCCCAAAATGGGGCAGTGTCTGAAGCTGTGAGAGTGAAGCCAAAGGTTCAGTGGAGACTCCAGAATTTTGGTGAACCCAGGCAGGTAAGAAAACTGCAAAGGAGAGTAGATTGGATCCAAGAGAGAAGCAATGGGAGACACAACTACCAGAAGTATGGTAGGGGCAGAGTCACCCACACTCTTTGGAATTCACATCTTACCACAGATTTACTTGGAATTTGCACATGGAACTACAGGGCTTAATATTTGCCCTCCTGGATTTTGGACTTGCTTTGGTCCTATTACCTTGTATCTCTCTATTAGTACCTTTTGAAATGGAAATGTCTATCTGTGTCAATGAATGTTGGAAATGTTTAACTTTTAATTTTTACAGGGAATAACAACTAAGAATTTGCCTTGCATCTGGGAGGAGACTTGGAACTTGGACTCTTTGGTAATGCTGAAATGTTAGGACTGTGGCAACTCTTAGAGATGAACTAAATGCCTTTTGCATAAAGGGATGTGCATGAGTCTTTGGGTGACCAGATGTAGAATGTTGTGGTTTTTGTCTAAATGTCCTTCCAAACCCTAATGTAGTCTTATGGGTGTGAGCTTTTCAGAGGTCACTGAATGTAGAGTCTGTGATTGATTAAAGGTCTAGTACTGTGATAAAGGCTGTGAGTGCTACAGCTGCCCTACTGAGGGCAGCCTGCATAGAATAAAAGGACAACATAATACTTGCCACAACCCTTTCTTACTTTTGCTGTCTTCTGCTGCCGTAAAATTTTGCCCCTTTGCCATGTGCCACCCTGCCTTGGAACCACAAGATTATGAACTGAAACCGCTACAAACTGTCAGCTAAAATATTTTTCCTCCATTACCTTTGGGCTTCAGGTATTTTTCTGTTCATGATGAGAAAAGTAGCTAAGACAATTAGTCTACATATGGCCCTAGAAATATAGACAGAAAATTATTGTGCATTACATATAATCAAATCATTTATAAAATCTTGTCATTTAAATATATCTAAACAGACATATAGATGTAAAAATTTGCATATATTTATGTATTTCTCTCTCTCTCTCTCTCTATATATATATATATATACATATATATGTACACAAATACTTTCTGCCTTAGTCTACTCAGTCAACCAGAATCAAGAATTATCTAGTAACAATGAGCACACTTACCACCAGAATAGTTTATTTTAAACATCATTCACAATAAAAATTATTAGAGTGGAGAAGAGTTTTACTCCAGGACTGCAGTAGGAGAAATGCAAGATAATTCCAAAGCAACATCCTGTCATGTCAGAGATAAGGAAATCCATACCTTAAAATATAGGGAAAGTAGGATTCATTAAAAAATGCAGAAATCTCCTGAAGAAGTTCACAATGATACAGTAATTTGACAAGCATAATTAATATAAACACTCTTGGTTTTTAACTTGAAGAATGAGATAAATATATATTACTCCATGATGATACAAACAAATCTTCAAATGAAGTAAATAAGCAAATAAAGACAATGAACAATTCCTTCTCACCATAAGTTCATTAAAATAAAGTAAGAAATATAAAATTAGCATCAGGCAAAAACAGAGTTGTCCATATTCCAGAGAAGGTGAATTAGTGGATACTGAAGTAAGTGGGTGACAGTATACAAACATGATTACCATAATCTCCAAGTATCTCTTCCAAAGATCAACATCTATAAAGAGAAAGGTACTTTTATGAGGAGGAAACCAAGTTGATAGCCATTTAACTAAACCATTACTAATAAAATATACGCACAATATTAATTCAACAATATCATGCTTGGAAGAAACAACATAATTTCTGTAGCATTATTATCAAAATGACAAACTCATTCTTTATTTGAGAAGATACAAGACAAACCCAAATCAAGAGAACTCCTTTAACACGGCTAATCTTCAATTGTCAAGGTCATGAAAAGCCAAGGATTACAATGGAAGGGTCACATGCTTCACAATACCAAAAGGAAAATAGCAACTGTATGTAATACAGTAACTTGTATAGTCTCTTGGGAAAAAAAAAACCATAGGAAAAATTATTGAAAAGAAAATGAGGTATATACTTTAATGAAAATGTACTAATGTTAAGCTTTCTTTTGACAATTGCTTTTTCACTATGTAAACTAATAGCAAACTAATGATGTGATGGATACAAAATTATTTCATGCCGATTTTACAGTTTTCTATAACTTAAAAATTAGTTCAAGATTTTAAAAATCTTGAAATTATACATGCACATGCTTATAAACATATAACAATCATCTGCTTTTCATTGTTACACCAGCTCTGAACATGGTTTGAAAGTTCCTACAGAAGTAAAGGGCTTCAAGACTGTATTTGCTGAATTATAAATACCACAACTGACAACCCCAAATTATGTTTAATTACATAAAATTGCAGAATCATTTTAGCAGTCTAATAATTAAAAATATACATCACCTTTTACAGTGGGAAAAAGATACACAGTCATAAATAGTGAAATAGCTTTACCATTTTATTCATAGCCATACTAAGAAACAAAGACATTGCTGAAGAAAGCACATTCCCATGAATATTTTATTCACTGCCAGATTTCTAAAACAACTTCAAGTGTTGAAATGTATGGAGATTTCATCTGGATGACTTACTAGGAAGGATGCACATTGGATCCAAGTCACAAGGAACTTTAAAATTAATGTATGTGGTCTTGTTTGATCAAAAATACAACCATAGAAGCCTTAGTGAAAAGAGGATAGTGATATGGTAAATGGCAGGAAAACTAACAAGTGATGCATTTTTGAATTTCACTTGGTGATCTTTGCACAGCTCTGTCCAGAAAACTGCCTTTGTATCTGTGCATATGACATTGTGAGAAATTCAGATTGATAATTTCAAAGTAAATGATGACTTCGGGTGATGATTATGGAAGCACTTTTAAGAAGAGACCAGTGAGATAAAATCAAATTTCTGTAATTTAAATTATGCTTATTGGAGGATTTTTGTGATCACTTATGTTAGACTACAGATGAATCAACATAAAGGGAATGAGGAGTCAAATAGTTCATTTAGTTAATCTAATCAATATTTGACTATATTAGTAGTTTGATCAAACCAAATGAATCATATATCAATATACCTTTTCAAAAATGTATTTTAATAATTTAAGTATAAAGTCAAAGTTTAGACCAAGAATGTTCTCAAAAGGTCTCACAGTCATTTAGAAAATGAATGAACTATGGAGACACTGTAGCTAAATGTACTATTTAAAAGGGAGAGATTTGTCAGAAAAAGCTAATCACTAGGGATGTGACCTGCAATGATCTTTTTACCTCCCCAACTCCATGTTTCTCTTGCTTCCAGGCCACCATAGTATGAGTAGCTTTTCTTCTGCATCATACACTTCCTCCAGGAACTAGAAGACAATGGACTATAACTATGATAAACCTCTTCTCCTTCAAGTTGCAGTTCCAAATATTGTGTACCAGAGACAAAGAAAGTATAGTGCATATGTGTAACATTTTCTACAATGGGTCCTAGCAACCTTAAAACTGAATTCCTTTTAGTTTCATTAGATATATAAGTGTTTTTCATGATGTAAACTATATGCAGTTAGGTGGGGCATTTCTTTTTCAGTCTACTATGTGCAGTTAGGCTGAATCATTCTATTCCACCTATCATATTCTATGGCCCTGGCTGAAAAGGCAGTAGTTACCTAGAGAACATGCACTTTAAGGTAAAAAAAAGGTGAGAACCTTCAAAACTTGAGAAGAAATACAGAAATAATTCTTTTCTTTTCTTTCCTTTTTTTTTTAAATTTCAGTATCACAGGTCAAGTCCAGGGACACTCTGAAGTAAGCTACACCCCTGACACATTGTGTTTTATAGTTTGTGACACAGTCTCACTGTGTGGCCCTCACTGGCATTGAACCTGTGATCCTCGTGCTTCACACCACCTCAGGGCTAGGATTACAGGCATGGACCACTCTACATGACTGGCAGAAGCTTTGTATTTTTTTAAATTTTATTTTAAAGAGAATAAAACCAAACAAAATAAAACAGAATGAAACCCATCAAAACAAAACAGTGAACATGATACAGGACTTCAAAACGGGATAGTAGGAAATCGACAATGGTTACCACAATGCCTCTTGTTATCTTAAAATTGCTGACCATATCGTCAGACATAATATAATCAAACAAAACAAAACAGAATAAAACCAATCAAAAGAGAACATTGAAGAAAATGAAACAATAAAATAGAACAAAACACTGAGAATATATTGGATTTCAAAAACAAGCTGGACAAACATCCCCATAGTTACTATATTGCATGTTGTTGTCCTCTAAATAGATGCTCAGACTACTGGTTTTAGGCCTGTGAAGTCAATCAAGCAACACAATAATTAAGCTGTTTTTCAGGTGCTGTGAACTCAGGCTGTGATCCTCCTAATCAGCCAGTTACTTGGGTGTGGTGCTCTTCTTGTCTCCCAGCCCCCACATCAGCTGGCTCATGGGGAGGGCAAAGTGTCTTCTTGTCTCTCTTCCCAGCCCTGCATGGCCTCTGCTGGCTCACAGGAAGGGCAGATTGGCTTCAGATGCTCTTTAAATGCTAGAAAATAAACAATGTCATTTCTGTCCATATGTCACTAGTCAAAGGAACTCAAGACACAAATCAATGTGTAAGAGAAACATCTCAATAGAGATGAAGAGGAATGTGAGTGAGTGTTTCCTTCCAAATAATCATCTCTTACAATGTAAACATCAGTAGATTTTAGTACACTGTCTAATACATAGCAGGCATTAATCTATTTTCTTAGGCTAAATTTCTCTTATTAAAAGATTTCAATGGCTCATTGCTTTTGAAAAACTGAAAAGTAAGCTGGGTCAAGTATAACTCATTTATTAATTTAGAGTTAATACATTGGTCGAGCATTCTGTTTATTTTGCAGCCTCTTTTATGCCCCATGATCTCCAGGATATCTTGTCTCATTAGTATCCTCACCCCAAGGTAGTAAGCTTGACGTCTGGAAAGAGAGCACTAAATGCCTGTTGAATAAAGAATAAAGTAACATCAGTGAGAAAGGAAAAGAAGAGAACGAGATCAAAGCAAAGCTAAGGCAAAACAAAGCAAGCTGCTTATATGCCAACAGCATCTCTCCCCTCATGGAGTTCATAATTGGTGCTTCTGCACTGACTAGAATATTTGTTCTTTCCTTTGAAGTCACAGTCCAAGATCTTTGGTTTAACCACTTATTATAATTCACCATGAGGTTACCCTTAAATTTGTTTTTGCTTGTAATTTATAAGTCATATGGGATAAAAGATGAAAATGCAAACTGAGCAAAACTAATGTAGGTTTGAAGTCCATAGAACTACAGAATACAGAATAATAAAGTATTGTTAGATCAGTAAGTATTTGCATTTAATCTAATCTTGTTAACTAAATTAGGACAGAAGAAACAAACTGAAAATAATAGTTGAGTCTAAACAATGTACTTGTCCACAATCGTGTAGACATGAAGATGTGGAGTCAGAAAATAAATGATGCTTCTAGTTTATATTTCTCTTTTGTATGTAATTCCCTATGCTTCCTTAATATTCACAATTATTCTTGCTGTAAAACTGTATTAGTACACTACTATAATATAAATGTTTAAACTTTTATGTGCATTTCATGATTTAGAAAGATATTTATTCAAAATCATGTATAAATTTTCACAAACTACTGAACAAAAGAAAATAAGCCAAAAGAAAATAAAAGCTTGTTATGATTGAATTTATGTAATGTTCAAAAACAGGCAAAATACAAATGCACCTTAAATTGATGACAGGATTATATCCCAACAAACTCACTGTATATGAAAAAATTATATGTAAAAATCATTAATAAAAGCTGTTTGTGGGCTTTTGTGTAGGGTGGCATGATAGAAGTACCTGTGACTAAAAACAGAATTAGAAAGGAGAAACTGTATTTTGAAGAGAAAAGGAGAAGAAGAGCTTCAGGAATCAAGAAAAGAGTGATGTAAAAGCTAAGAAGCACAGAGAAGGAAACTGTCAATGCACGGAAAAGTACAAGGCAGGCTTCAAGGTCAACCCTACTCCCTGGGGAAGAAAATCTGATTGCTTAAAGTCAAATAATACAGAGATCTAGCTATCAAACTAAGCCTGCTCATTAAGAAGATCCTCACAAAAAAGTATAATTTCCCATCCATCAGATGCCAAACTTTCAACATAGAAACACAAGGGGACACAGACAGAGGGGACAAAACAACATAGCATCTTCAAAGACTCAGAGATCTTTAGTAACAGAACCCACAAATACTGAAATGAGTGAATTACCCAAAAAAGAATTCAAAAGATTGATTCTTAAAATAATCAGTGACTTCAAATAGAATACCAATAAACACCTGAATGAATTTAAAAGGCCAACACAGCCTATACAAGAGCATTTCAATAAATAGAAGAATGAAATAGAGCTCTTGGCAATGTAAAACTCATTAAATTAAATAAAAATCACAATGTAAAATGTGGCCATTAGACATAGAAATTCAGAATGTGAATATGCTATTGATGAATTATAAACTTTAGATAGGAAGAAAAAGAATAAAAGCAATTATAAATAATACACATAAGAATTCTTGGAAGCAAATATCAAATATATGAAATTTTGGTATAGAAGATGTTGCTCAAAGAGGTATATGTTTATTCAGTGAAATAAGAACAAACATTTTCCAAAATCTTGAAAAAGATCTAGACATTCAGATACAGTAGGTATTTTGAACTCCAAAGAGACCTGTCCAGAAAAGAACCTCTCAGTGTTTACAGCTCAAATGTCAAATATACAAAATAAAGAAAGAATATTGAGAGGTTAAAGAGAAATAACAAGTCAAGACAAACCCATAAAAAGCAAACCAACATCAATAACAAAAGAATCCCAGCATATTCCTTGGAAGAAACTCTGGAGGCCAGGAGGACATGGAATGGCGTATTTCAAGTCACACAACAAAACTATAACTAAGATGAATATATTCAGCAATGTTATCCTTCAAAATAAGAGGTAATAATGAAATGCAAAGATAAACAGAATGAAAGAATGCATAAACACTAAGCCAGCCTGGTAGATACTTAAAAGAATCCTACACTCAGAAAGAGACAAGTTGTTTCCAAGATTTGGCTGTCATGAACTGTGCCACTATAAACATGGATGTGCATATATCACTGTGGTATAAATATTTTTAGTTCTTCAAAAACACTCAAAAGGGGAATTAGCTGGGACAAATGGGTCCTCCAGTCCTAGTTTTTTTTTAAGGAACCTCCACACTGATTTCCATGGTTGTTGCACCAGTCTATGCACCCACCAACAGTGAAGTGTTCCTTTTTCTCCACATCTTCACCAGCATGTCACTGGTTGATTTCCTGATAATAGCCATTCTTTATGGCATGAGATGGAACCTCAGTGTTGTTTTTATTTGCATCTCTCAAATTACCAGTGATGTTGGACTTCTTTTCATATATTTATTTGCTGTTTCTACTTCATCTGAGAACAGTCTGTTCATTCCAGTTGCTCATTTTGGGATTGTATCTTTAAATTTGGAGGAAATGATTTATTTCACTTCTTTATATGTTCCAGATATTAGTCTGATGGGGAACAATAGGCAAAAAGTTTTCCCACTCTGTGAGTTGTTTTTTCATATTCTTGGTGGTTTCCCTTGCTGTGAAAAAGCCTTTTAAGATTCAATCTCAGTTGAGTCTTTGTGACAGTTCCTGTACAACTGGAGTTTTGTTCATAAAGTGTTTGCCTACATCAATGTCTTCAAGAGTTGAACCTACTCTATCTTCCAGCAGAGTTAGTATTTCTGTTTTAACATTTAGATATTTGATCCATTTGAACTTTAGTATAGTTCATGGTAGAAGATATGTGTCCAAATGTATTCTTCGGCACATACAAAGTCAGTTTTTCCAGCACCATTTATTAATGAGACTATCTTTCTTCTACAGAATGGAGTTGGTCCCCTTATCAAAGATAAGGTGGCAAAGTATGTTCTGAGTTGTTTCTGTTTCTACTGATCTGTTCAACTGATCCTCAGGTCTGTTTCATTTTTCTTTTATTTTTTTTCAGCACTATGCTGCTTTTATCACAGTAGTTTTATAGTATAATTTCAGGCTGGGGATTGTGATACAGCCTATGGTGAATGGATAAAGAAAATGTGTATTTTTTTATACAGTGGAGTACTACTGTACCATAAAAAACCATATGCTTGAGACCATACTCTTAAGTGAAATAACTTGGGCACACACGAACAAATACTGCATTGCATCTCTGGTGTGAGAAACTGAAAGTATAAATAAAGTCCAAAATGTATAGTAAGTATTGTGAAATAGAAAATATTCAATGGAGAAGGGCACAATGGAAAGGAGAGAGGTAAAGAAAAGAAGGGAAAAGTAAAAAAATGGAAGAAGGAAAAATGGAGACAAATCTTTGTAAATGAGGAGAGGAGGAGGGGTTGAAAGGCAGGGAAATAAGAAAAAAAAGTTATATCATCTACAGGTGCACACTATGAAGAATGTAATCATTATGTATGTCTAAAAGATACTAATAAAGTCTAATTTAAAAAAATAAAATTGACTCCTAAAAAATTAAATTAAAATAAAATAATATAAAGGAGACATGTTTATAAGCAAATGGAAATTACAAGCAATCACTGAAATAGCAACATTAGAGGAAATAGGCATGTCTTTCAAAATAATACTGAATGCCAGTAGCCTTTTAAAAAATTCACAAACTGAAATGAAATCAGATAAACCTGAATATAATTATAGTTTGTGGCATCAACATCCCATTCTTCAAATTGGTTTACCAATTCCATGAGAAAATATCACCTCAACTTCTATATCAGTCAAATAGATTTAATATACATCTATAGAATTTTGCATTCAACAACTACAGAAAACTAATTCTTTTCAGCAGGTCTAGGAGCATTCTCCAAATATTTCAATCCATAAAGCAAGCTTTTAAAATTTTTTATCAATAAATGTTTGTGATAAGCAATACTTACATTCATTTGTGGAAATTGGTGCTTTTGCATATCATAGCTTATCAGTGTAATCCTCTTTCCCCAACTCACGCTCCTTCCTTTTTCCAAAATCCATTTCTTCATCTTCAAAACATTTACCTTATTGTCTTTTACCATGTCTCCTTTATTTTGGTCTTTCAGTTACTCATGTTTTAGAATTCTCATATAAGAGAAACCATGCAATAGTTAAACATCTGTGTCTGATTTATTTCTCTTAGAATTATGGTCTCAGGATTTCACTGTTTTCCTACAAATAGCTCAAACTTATCCTTATTTATTATTAAGTGGTACTCCGTTATTTATGTATACTACATTTTCACTATCCATGTATTCATTGATGGAAATGTAGGCCCCTACCATAATTTAACTATTGTGCATTGTCCTGCTATAAACATGGCTATGCATGCATCATTGTAATATGATGAGATTATAAATAGAATGTGTCAAATCATTAAAAGGATCATATATTGTGAGCAAGTAGACTTCTTCCCAAAACTGTAAGGGTGGTTCAACATGCACAAATCAATAAATGTGATACATCACATGCATAGAAACAAGGACAAATAAACACATGATCGTCTCTACAAGTGTTAAAAAAAAACCTTTGACAAAATCCAGCATCCATTCTTGATTAAAACCTTGATGCAAACAAGCACAGAAAGATTTTCCTTCAAGCTCATAAAATCAGTTTATGAAAAACCAACTGTTCACATCATGCTAGATGGGGAAAAACCAAACATGTTCACTTTAAAATCACGGACAAAACAAAGGTGTTGCCTTTCAACACTCTTACGCAATACAGCACTCAAGTCCTTAGCCAGAACAATCAGGCCAGAAAAATAAATAAAAGTCATGTTAATAAGAAGGGAAGAAGTCAAACTATCACAAATTGCAGATAATATGATCTTTTACACAGAATTCCCAAAAAACTCCACCAGAACACACTTAAGGCTATTAAACAAATACAGCAAAGTACATATCAGCACATAAAATCAACAGTATTCTGTACACTGACAGTCAACCTACTGAGAAAGAAATCAGGAAAACAATTGCATGTATGGAGGTTTCCTTAGAGATTTAAAGGGCTGGGGATATAGTTCGGGGGTGCAAATGTTTGTCTGATGAGTGCAAGGACCTGAGTTTGATTTCCTGTACAAAAATAAAATAAAATAAAATAAAATAAAATAAAATAAAATAAAATAAAATAGTTTCAATACTTAGGAATGCACCAAACAAAAGAACTGAAAAACTCTATAATGAAAAGTATAGTACTCTGAAAAAGAGATTCAAAGTACAATAGAAAACAGCTGAATCCTGTTGCTAGATAGGCAGAATTAATATTGTCAAAGATCTCTGGTAATCTAAGCAACCCTTCTGAAGGTTAACAATATGCAATATTTCAACTATTGTTAAATTCTTATCATCTTGTTTTGAAAACCTATACTGTGATTGGATTGTTTTGAGTTTGTTGTTCCTGTTGTTTGACTTTTTTGCTTTTTGTTTTTCTTTTCTGGCTTTTTTTCTCTTAAATAAAAAATTAATAAATAGAATAAAAAAGCCATATCACCAACAGTGATACATAGATTTATGCAATTCCAATAAAAATATCAACAAGAATCTTCACAGAAATAGAAAGAAATCTTAAATGTTTACAGGATCAGAAGACACCTCAGATTAAACAATGTAATTGCAAGGAACAACAGCGAAGTGGGAAGCATTAGAATACTAGATTTCAAATTATACTGTAACACTACATTAATAAAAACATGGTACTGGCACAAACGTAGATATGTAGACCAACAAAATACAATAGAAGACAAATCCCACTGTCCGTTCTCTAACATTAGGGCAAAAAATAATTGTGGAGAAATATATTCACTTTAACAAAAAACACAGAGAAATCTAGTCATCTATTTATAGAGGAATGCTTCTTAGACCTTACCTCTCACCTGGTACTCAGATCAAATGAAAATAGATCAAGGATCTAGGTATAAAAATAGACATAATGAATCTGCAGGAAAATAAGACAGGTAAAACTTTGAATACATAACTATAAGCAAGAATGTCCTAGGGCCAGGGATTTAGCTCAGTGGTGTAAGTGCCTGCCTAGCAGGCACGAGGTTGTGAGTTCAATTCTGGGAAAAAAAAATGTCCTAAACAGAATTGCAATTGAACAAATACAGAATCAATAATCAACAAATCAGATTATATCAAATAAACAATGTTTAACTAACAAAATAAGCTATCAACAGAAAGAAAAGAAAAACTACATAATGGAAGAACTATAAATAGCTATTCCTCAGACAGAGCAGTAACTTAAAAACATATAAAGAATTCAAAATTAGACCACAAAACCAAAAGATAGAGTTTTAAAAATGGATGGTTGAAACAAATAGGTATTTCTTAAATAAAGAAATACAAATGACCAGTAAGTACACAAAAAAATGTCCAATGTCTTTCACCATTAGAGAAATGAAAATGGAAACAACATTGAAACTCCATCTTATTCCAGAAAGAATGGATATTATAATAAACCAAAACAAACAAACAAACGTTAGTGATAAAAAATAATTCTACACTGTTGTTGGGAATATAAACTAGTATAATCACTCTGGGAATCAATATAGAGCTTCTGGAAAAAATACAAAGAGACACTCCATTTGAGACTGTTATACCTCTCCAAAAGAATTAAGGTCCTAAATACAAAATAAAAATGAAACAATTTATCACATTTTATCAGAACAGAGTTGTCTTGGTTACTTTTCGCTTGTTGCCGAGACAAAATACCTCTCACCCAAAGTTAGGGAAGGAAAGGTTTATTCTTACAGTTTCTTGGGAGTTTCAATCCATTAGTTGGCTCCAAGTCAGCATGGCGGGGCAGGGCTGCCTTTCATGGCAGCGGCGAGCAGTGAGGCATGCTGGCGAGCAAGAGAGAGAGAGAGGTGGAAGAGGAAGCGAACAAGAGGAAGACCCGCCTTCCCTTACATTATTTGCTGGCTCCACCCCTGGGTGGGCACAGCACTCACATTGCCATACAACAAACCAATAACAAACCAATAACTCAGCCCCATCAAAATTATATGAGGACTTGGGGGTACATAGCATATTACCCGATACAATAGTGAACTAAAAACTAGAAATAAACAGCAAGAAAACTAGAGAAACTGTGGCAGCGTATGCCTTGTACTGAAGTCTTATACTGTTTTTATTGTTTTGTTTGGTTTAGTTTTATCATGTTTTGTTTTGTTCGATTCTATTATGTCTGATGGTATGAGAAGCTATTTTGACGATAACAAGATATATTATGGTAGCCATTGTTGATCTCTTATTATCTTGTTCTGATGTCCTGTATCATTTTCACTGTTTTGTTTCAAGTGATTTTATTATGTCTTGTTGTATGGACCTCTATTTTAGAGATAACATGAGGCATTATGGTAGCCATTCTTGATTTTCTGTTATCTTGTTTTGAAGTTCTGTATTGCTCACATTGTTTTCTTTAGATTGGCTTTATTCTATTTCATTTTGTTTTGTTTTGTTCTCTTTAAAATAAAATTAAGAAAAAAGAAAATTATTTGAAAAAAATACTCCTTAACAATCAATGAATTATTGAATAAATCAAGAGAAATCCAATAAAAGTAGAAACACAACAACCAGAGACTGTGAGATGCAGCAGAGGTGGTTCTAAGAAGACAGTTTATAGCTATGAGTGCCTACATCAAAAACACAGAGCCTTATCAACTATATAACCTAAAAGTTTTGTCTCAAACATTTAGATAAAGAACAGGCAGAACACAAAACCAACAGAAAAAAAGAAATAATAAAAATGAAATAAAAAGCAAAGAGTTGTTTCCATAAAAAATAAATTGTGCTTTCATTGTTTAATTGTTAGATCATTTTTTTCATGTGTATGCATTGTAATCTAATCAGCTACTTTGAAGATAAAAATACATTATTTTTAACTGGTGTTACTCTCTTATTATTTTGTTTTGAAATTCTGTATCATTTTTATTCTTTTTTTGTTTTTAAAATTAAAAAAATGAAAGATAAACAAGCTTGACAACTCTTGGACAAACTAACCAAAAGAAAAAGAAACAAGAGCCAAATTTTAAAAATTTAGAGATAAAAAGGGAGATTATAACAGATGACCCTGGAATCCAGAAAATCATTACAGACTAATTTAAAAACATATATTCCAAAATTGGGAAACCTAGAAAAAATGGGCACATTTCTAGATGCATTTAACCCACAAAAATTGAAACAAAAAGACATAGAAATAGCTTACAGATTTAAAAAAAAATAAAGCAATGAGATTGAAGCAGAACTAAAAAGACTTTCAACAAAACAAAAAGTTCAGGAATAAGTGAATACACGATTACAATTTACCAAGTCTTTTAAACAAAAATTAGTATCAGTGCTCTTCATATCTTTCATTCGAAGAAAAGGAAATCTTTAAAACCTATTTTTGAAGCCACTGTCACTTTGATTCCAAAAGTAAATAACAAAGCAAGAAAACAACAGACCAACAGACGTGAGAAACACGGAGGTAATAACCCTCAGTTGTCATATTTTATTTCTGGAGGTTCCCCCAAGGCCTCATGTGCTTGTAAACGGGGATTCTGTGAGCAGATTGAATCATTAATCCACTGATGAGTTTATAGTTAAATATGATGTTGCAAGGTGGAGCCCGGTATGAGTACATGGATCACTCAGGACCCAACCTGAGTGGAAAATCTGTCTGCCTCCTCCTTTGATCTCTCTCTCTGTTACCGTGCTGCCCTGCCATGGGGCCAGCCAAATACAAACTGAAACCTCTCAAACTGTGAGCCAAAATAAAGCTTTTCCTCTTTTAATGTGGGTGTCAGGCATCACGTCTCAGAAACAAGAAAGTAACTAAGACATTGATAAAATTATTTTCAATAGAAATTCACACTACATTAAAAATGATTAAGTTGATTTCACTCCAGGGGTCTAATGATAGTTCAATATTTGCTAATCAATAAAAACAATACAGCACTTAAATTGCATCTAAGTCACATGATCATTTCACTAGATACACACACAAAAAAGGCTTTCAACAAAATGCAACATTCGTTTGTGGTAAAACCCTTTAAAGAGTAGATATATGGGTATATTTCCTCAACATATTTAAGGCTATACGTAATGTTCCCATAGCCAACCAAATTATAAAAAACAAACAAACAAACAAAAAAATGGAAAGTACTTCTCTAAAATCACAGTTGAGACAGATGTCAACTTTCACCAGTATTATTCAATGTGGTCCTTGAAATTTGAGCTTCACCAGTTAAGCAAGATAAAGAAATAAAAGTAATACAAATAGTAAAGGAAGCACCAAATTATCCCTATTTGAAGATCGTATAAACATGTATTTAGAAGCCTCCAAGATTCCACTAGAAGACTTTTAGATCTGATAAACAAATTTAACAAATTGCCAGAATACAAAATCAGTGTAAAATCAATGGCCTTTCCACATAACTGTAGGAGTTCCCGATCATAATGTGGCACCAATAGTGAAGGATTACTTGAAATCCATGTTCACTTTAGGGCTGGGCATAGTGGCACACACTTGCAATCCCAGCCCTCAGGAGGCTGAGGCAGCCCAGCCTGGGCTACATGGTGAGTTCAAGGCCAGTCTGAACTACAGAGCAAGACCCTGTCTCAATAATTTAAAAAAAAAAAGATATGTCCAATTTAAACTGTAAGGCAGCACCTGGGCTGCCTTAACTGAGGCCTCTCAGCATGAGAACTCAGTCCTGAACCCTGAACTGAAGCTTCTATTGCTTTTTATTGATAGAACCAGGAAGCAAGGAGAAAGAATAAAAGAAGGACACTGGTACATTTGTACATGAATTCATCTAGGGAACAGAGGAAAGACAGGTGAAGGTCAGGGTTTCTGTTCTATGACCGAACTTAGGGCTAAAGTAAGCAAATAGAGTATGGGAGGGACAAGGCCCAGAACATTCATTGTTTAAGGCAATGTGTTTCGATCCTGCTTGGACTTGGGGCCCTACGCTATCTACTAATTGTTAATAGAGTCCAGAAGATTCGGAGCTTGCAGCATACCCAGCTCATACATACCGCTGGTCAATGCACACACATAACACTAACAAACATGCTGAGAAGGAGATTAGGGAAACAATTCCATTAATAAAAAGCTTCAAAAATACCTACGTATCAACCTAACTAAGGAAGCAAAAGGCCACTAAAGTGAAAATTACAAAACACTGAAGAAATAAATTAAAGAAGACCCTAGAAGTTGGAAAGATCTCCTCTGTTCATGAATCAGCAGAATTGATAATGTTAAAATGGCCACATTTTTTAGCATGATCTACAGATTCAGTGCAACCCCCCATTTAAACAATAATGACATTTTTCATAGTGCTAGAAAAAACAATCCTAAATTCCGAATAGGAGTAGAAAAGACATAAAATATTCAAAGGAATCTTGAGCAAGAAGAGCAACACTATCAGCGTCAAAATACTCAATTTCAAAATACACTGGCATCACAGTGACAAAACACGATAAAATAAAAATAGACACGCAGGTCAATGGAAGTGAATTTAAGACACAGAAACGTTCTTTCCTTTTGAGCACTTTCTTTTCCTTTCATTATCACAATATCTATTGTACATTGTGGATCTTATTGCTCTTTTAGTTTTTTTTACACTAGAAAGACAATATGATATTTACTAATTTGAGTTTGATGTATTTCACTTATGTGTATGGTCTCAAGCTGCCTCCATTTACCTATAAAAACTTCAAGATTATCCTTCTTTATAGCTGAGTAATATTCCACTGAGCTAGGGCAAAGGAAAAACTGAAGAAAGGAAAAGCTGATATGTATGTAAGTGTATAACACTTACATTTATATGTGTGTATGTATTTGCAGGATAGATAACTATACTACTAGTTCATCAGAAAGAACAATTTCTGCTTTCATTGTTTGAATGTTTGATCACATTTTTCATGCTTAAATTTTATAACTCGAACAACTACTTCTAAGACAACACTATGCAATATATTAACTAGCATTAATTTCCCACTATGTTTTGGAAATTCTGTATCATTTCTATCCTTTTTTCTGTTTTTCTTTTTAAAATTAAAAATCTTAAAAAACACACACACACAAATGATATGTATAGCCAAGTGTGGTGGCACATGCCTATAACCTCTACTTGCTCGAAAGCTGAAACAGGAAGATCTTAAGTTTAAACCCATACTGGGCAACTTAGAAACTTTGTAACACCCTGTCTCAAAATTTACAAAAGGTTAAGGATGTAGCTCATTGTGAAGGCTCTGGGTTTCAGATTCCCTACCACCACCCTTCAAAAACAAATAAATACAGGCCGGCTTTATCCATCTCTTTCCTGGCAAAGGATCCACAAATATACACTAAAGACAAATGCTTTAACAAATAGTGCTGGATAAATTGGATATCTTGAGGTAGGAGATGGAAATTGGATTCTCAATGTCTCATACTGTACAAAGATTAACTCAAAATGAATGAAAAACTGGAGCATTAGATTTGAAATTTTGATATTACTAGAAAAAGATGGGAATATTTTAAAATATAGGTAACCTAATGACTTCCATTGATAGCTCAGTAAATAATAGCAACATTTGACAAATGGAGTTACATTACATTACAAAAACCATTTGCATTACAAAAGAAACAATTAAAAGATTAAAGAAAAAACCTATTGAATGAGAAAAAAATCTCTTTAACAGTGACTCTTCTGAGTATTAATATACAGAATATTAAAGTCAGGACATAAAATGAAGAGCCATTCCTATCAGTAAATAGACAGATGAAACAAACAGACACTTTTAAAAGGAAGCTCAAACAACCAATAATTATTTTTTTTAAAAGCTTAATTATTTTTAACCATCAGAAAAATGCAATTCAAAACTTAATTGTGATTCCATCTCACCTCAGACAGAGTAGCTATCATCAAATTAAAAAAATTAAAAATACTGGTAATTGAAGGACAAATGTACCCTTATATACATTGGAGGGTATCTTAGTTACTTTTCTTGTTGCTGAGACAAAATACTTGACACCCAAAGTCAAAGGAGGAAATGTTTATCTACCTTACAGTGTGTAGAGGTTTTAGTACATAATCAGCTGGCTCAAAGGCAGGGTGGCACATGACGGAAAGGCAATAGTTCATGACATCTGAGCACAGCAGAAGCAACAAGAGAGAGTGAGACGAAGCTCTTTCTGTCCCTTACATTATATCCAGTCTGCCAGGGTTAAGGCGATGTCAATCCAATCAATGAACTGATCCAGCAATCACCCATCCTTAACCCCAGCACCCCTAAACCCAGCATTGCACTACAAATCAATCACACACTCTAGATTCTGCCACTTAAAAATAAAACAAAAAGCCTTCAACTGCGTGAGGCTTTGGGGGAACACCTAGACACAAATCATAGAGTGGGAATGTGAACTAGTACAACCAGTATGAAAATCAATTGTAGTTTCCTAAAAAATTGGAAAATTTTTTACCATACAATCTACCTCTGAACTTCTAGTCACCACACTGCAGAAATACTGTGCATGCATATCTGTGCTTATCATGCCATAATTTATGACAGCTATGCTATGAAATCATTCTAGGAACCTGTACACAAATGAATAGATAAAGAAAATTTGGTAAATATAAACAGTGGAGTTACATTCATCCATAAAGAAGAATGAAATCGTATCGTTTTCAAAGAAAATGAATGGAACTGCCCCAAGTTACTGGTGAGTAACACACCCAGGCCAGGGAAAAGATCAAATCCAAAATTCAAAATGTTTTTTTATGGATTAGTTTAGTGTCACTGGATTTACACTATGTGGCCTTTTGTTTATCAATGTATGCGCTGGTTGTGGACACGTGGTTGGTTTTCGTCTGTGTAGACTACAGCAGGTGGAATTCTAATGTGGCCCCGAAGATCTCCACACCTTTGTGTATGTACTGTACAAAATCCACTCTCCTTGAGTATGAATAGAATCATGAATCACTTCAATGATTATGTGGAAATATTTTCAAAGTAAAGGAACTTTTCAGATATAGTGGAGATCCCAAATAAATTGAATTTTCAGTGAATCAAAAGAATATAATGAAGTAGGTTAGACGTAATCGTGTAGAAATCTAAAAAGGAGAAAAAGGTTGAGATGTGAGGATATGTCCTTTTGTTCTATGAAGATGAAGCCACCATACTGCAGAGAGGGGCACATTTGGGAGAAAACCAGGCTGTCTGGGGAAAGTCAGCTTGTTTCTGTAATCTCCAGGGACTAAATTTCTGTCAACAATCAACAGACTTAGGACTCTGAGCCTCAGATGAGTTTATAGTCCTAGGGAATATTTTTTTTTCAGGTAAGATATTTAGTGGTGAACACAGACTTTTGACCAACAGAAAGTTTAAGATAATACCTTGTGCTTATTATATTGTTAATCTTCTAGTAATTTGTGACATGGTGATATAAAACTAGTACAGCAATGTGTTGACTGAAAATTATACACAGATGAAAACAAACCACATGTCTGGCAACCAGTGAATACAGTGATGAACAAAATATGTCATGTATGTACAATGAAACATTATTCATGAATAACAAATAGTGAAATGTGGATGAATCTTTAAAACAGTGTGCTAAGGAAAACAAACAGTCACAAAAAGTCACTTATTGTGAGAGACCATCTATATAAAATATCTAGGACAGGCACAGATACAGAGTCAAAAATCAATTTGCTTTCTAGATCTGAGACAGCTCATTGGAATGAATAGCTGATAAGAGGTATATGGTTTCTACTTGGGGTAATTAATATTCTCTCAAATTGTGCAGATATTTTCACACATGTGGGAAAATACTAAAACATTAAATCCCAAATTTTAGGTTAAGAATACATAAATTAATCCCAATAAAGTTAAAAATACTATAAGCAGAAGTTGCTTAATATGTAGACACAGTTAAAATTTTTGAAACTATAAATTTTGCATCCTCTGTCAATTCCATACTAAGAATGGATTTCCTAAAAAAAACAAGAATACAAAAGTTACAAGTGCACATTAGAGAAGAAAAATGTGTTTTGTTTCTCTAACCAGAAGAGTAAAATTCCCTATTATTATTTTTGATTGTTGCTGATTGAGATCAATCACTGTATCCAGTAAAGGAGCATTTTACTGTCTCAATGGTTTGAATTTGAAACAAATGCAAACGTTTGTGTAGTACAGTATGTGAGAAGAATAACTTGTGAGACTAAAGCAGAGAGCAAAGATTGAAGAGAGAGTCTGAACATTTTGTAAACTGATATTAAGGAACCAAGGAAGGGCCTCTGGAGGCCCTCACTTTTCTCCAAAGTATGAAACTCATTTTTTCTGATGGAGTAAAGAGATGGGAGGAGTTGAAGATGGAGGAGTGTGGAGCTGGAAATCCAACCTTGCAGCAAAGAGGAGAGAAAGGCCACACGTCATCACCCAGCTGTGCGGATACCACTGCGGTGGCTCCCTGGGGGCTTCCAGCACTCCTGCTCCCCACCTCCAGCTTTGAGGGATCTGAGGGGTGGTGTCCCCGTGCTCCTTCACCTGGGGGTGCATGTCAGATTGGTTGAGTTGTGCCGGGCTCAGCAGAGCCTCTCTGCTTCAGCGGAGAGTCGGCGGGGCCTGCTCCCTCCCAGCAGGCATACTGAGCTCTGCTCTCCCGTGAGTGTTCTAGGACCCAGGACGCTTGAAAACATGCTCTTTTCATTGCGTGGCGGAATCACAAGAGTGCAAACTGACGGCTGGTGCATCTCAGGCCTCTGCTTGTCTTCTGTCTGCTTCCATCCTACTGGACAGGGCAAACCTCAGGGTCGGTGGAGCAAGGCATGCTATCCTCCCCGTGGGAGCCAACATGAAAATTTGTTGAAAGATATTTTAATTTTCCAAACAAAGGAGTCTGAATTACATTATTTCTAGCTATTTTCATGGCCTGAAATTTTTACACATACTGAACATGTAGTGGGGTGGAAAAAGAAGAGTTTATAGTGAATGAATTATATTTAGCCAAAAGACAAATAGCCATTGCTCATTTATATCTAAACTTAAAATGCTAATTCAATACATGTGGAAACAAAAATTCTACAATTTTATAGCGATAGCATGTGTATCATTGAACTATGAGGGATAGCTGTGAGGAATTTCCATTAAAAATTAAAGCAGCAAAATATAGATACCCAGGCAGCTAGATTTCACTTTAGAAAGAAGACTAATATGTGGGTGATTTGCAGTTATAAACCAATAAATGAAATTATCCAAAAAACATACATATATATGCATATAAAATTATCTTCTCAAGTTCATAAAATATTTGTTATAATAAATGAATTTTATGGGGATACATTTGGAAATGCTTATTGTAGTATGTTTGTAAAGAGGAAGAAAGTGAAATAGGATATTAAGATGAAATACCTCAGATAAAATTTTCTTAATAGTTTAAGAAGAGGTATCTTGTTGAAAATGTGATTTTAGCATTTGTATACTTCTAGCAAAAATAAATATAAAGCTTTTGCTTTCTGAAAACAAGATTTATTTTAGAAAAGACTTCTATTTACAAGGAAGGATCATATTAGTATTGTTTCCTAAATATTTTAATGAAAAGAGCAAACAGAGTCAAATTACTTACAGTTTTCAGCATGGATCATGCTGTATATCTAGAGAATGTTTAACTAATTTACTGATTAGTATTTTAATGCTATTGCTATTTGCCAGTTGTTTTGACAGAACCGCCTTCCTCATTACAGAAATTCTACTTGTGAAAAGAAGTCAACCACAGCAAATGGACTTATTGAATTATCCAGCTCACCAATTATGTACTATAAAATTATTCATCCTCATATAATTTGATCAGGAAAATCATTTATCTTCAGCAACTGTGTAAAATTTGATATTGTGCTGCAGGATAGCTACAGCTTTAAAAGGGACTATAGTTTAACTTTAAAATGCATTTAAAAACTGAATTACTGCCTCTTTTCTCATACCACTTTGTCATTTAGAAAAGGTTAAGCATCTCGGTAATTGCTCCTCTGAGTCCACTTCTCTTTGCATTTGAAAGGCGTCACTTAGATTGTTTAATGGTATCGTGTCCGTCAGTTATTATCATTGGCTGTGCTAGTTAGTGGAGAACTTACTTTTCTAATTTTCAATGTTTGTAAATTAACAAATTCAGAACCATTTCATTTCCTAATAAAATCAACACAATTTAATTGAAAACTCCACAATATTATCATTATCACAGGCATATATTAGAAGCACCATAGCAAAGCATTTGTAAAGGCTGAGCTGACACTTAACATTTTTTATTCATAGTGCTGTGCTCAGCATTAATATTATGTTCCAATCTATTTATAGTTCTTTGTATCTCATCCTATTTAAAGACCATGCTTAATGTACTTGAAGATTGCTTTTCTGTTACAGTTAACTAGATCTAAGTAGGCTTGTGAAGTAAAATGAATGCTCCACTGAACTAAAAATTAGCACTTTAGCTATCATTTGAAGATAAACAGATTAATTTTTGCTCTTTGGTAAATCTTTCCAGGCATTCCCAGTAATATGCTATTCATTTAAGAGTCAAAAAAAGATCTAAAGCATTCCTCAAGACATATATGACTGTTTTTTTTCCTTCTGCTAGTAAATGAATATATTTACAACTTTCTAAACAATGTTCACAGAAAATTTATAGGCAAAAGATGGATATTTATCATTGCATCCCCTACATTTCGGAAAAACTGTAAAATTAGTGCAAATATAGTTATTGAGATAAGCCACAGTATCAAAATGCACATCTGGCCTGATATATTTAATGTTTTTTTGTGTTAGGTTGGAATTCATATGAGCGATATTTTCTAGAATAGTCACAAATAGAATTAGCTAACAAAGTAAATCCTTTTTTTTTTTTTTTTTTTGCAGCACCGGGGTTCAAACTCACAACTTCGCGCCTGCCAGGCAGGCACTTAAGCCATTGAGCCAAACTCCTGGTCCTAGAATTAGTTAACAATGAACAGATGAACTGAGTCATACAAATTTTTTACAAAATTCTTCACAATAAAGTGTTTTTCTTTTTAGTCCATGCATTGCATGATATCTGTAAAATCACTCAAAAAGCAACCAAACTTATTTTAAAAAAAAACTGTCAATTTGGCTATCACTTCCTCATTCCTCTGAATACTGTGTTCCTTAGGAAAAACTTTACACTGTGATAATGTTGGTTGTAACTATTTTGCTAAGGTAATGTTGGCTTATCTGAAAATATCATTATGTTTTGTGTATTATTACGCATTAATTCTCTTTTTATTCTCTTCCTAAACCAGTATTAAACAGTTAACACTTCTAATTTTTAATTATACAAAGTTAGCTAAATATGTTATTATTTACAAAAACATAAAAACTTCTATAGATATAATAGTATTCCACCTAAGAAATAATATATCACTTAAATAAGAATGATGTGGAAGTACAGTTTTAAAAAGGGGATATATATATATATATATACATATATACATGAAGTATATCATATATTGCAAATTAAAATAGTCACATGCTGTTAAAGTGTTGCCCCTCTGAAAACACATTATATAAAGGCCTACATTGTTTCTGCTTCAGAATGATAAAAAGGAGCAAAATTCTATTTTTTATTACTGTAGAAAGATATACATTATGAAACTTTCTAAAATTTTTATTGGAAAGTAAAACTGATGTACCTTTTCTGAATTGAAGAGAGAAATAGAAATAGAGCTTTTGTAAATGGTAGGGTAACCAAGAGTTGGAAGGATCAGGAAGGAATGAGATTGGTAAGGGAAAAACTGAGCTGTGAAGAAATGATGAGACACCTTGTGCATGAGCCAAAGTGGAAAATTATACCATAAACACTGCTTCTTGATAATCCAGTCATTTTCAGGAGTCAAGGATGACTGAGGAATCCCAGATGGAGTCTACGTATAGAGAATCAATTCATGACGAGAAGGGATTAAAGAAATTCAGCCCAACCAAAAAATAAAAATAAAAATTTTAGGCATAGGAACACAAAGATAAGGAAAAGAAATTCTTCCTGGGCCATTGCCCCAGATGGTCCACTTCATATAAATATCAGTTCCTAAATTTATAAGAGCCCATTGTCACAGAGCTTAGCTAATTGGTAAGTTTAATTTTGGTTTCCAATTTGAGTTGATATTTTTATCTAATTGATATGCTTATAACATTTCTTGTATACTGCAAATTCATAGACTACAATTACAAGGAAAACTCTTTCTTCTGCTTCCTGGTTCCTGAAAACCTCCCTCCATCTTTCTCTTTCTCTGTCTGACTCTCTCTCTCTCTCTCTTCCACCCTCACTACTTTCCTTTGTCTTTTCCTGTGTATATTTTTAAACTATTAATTCAATTATTATTTTAGAACTATCCAGGTCATATTCATATTTGCCTGAGTACTGGCATGTGTTTGATAATGTTTCATCTTGCTATATAGTACAGCTTGCCTATGATTCACTATGTAGACCAAGCTGGCCTAGATCTCATTATAATCTTCCTGCCTCAGTCTTCCAAGTGCTGGTATTACAGGTAAATATATGCCACTATGTCCAGCTATCATTTTTTAATATTAAACTTACTTTTCTCTTGGTGTCTTTTCTGAGGTTTGTATTTATTACTTTATTCCAAATAAACAGTGAAACAACAGTTTTTGTATTCTATGTTATCCTTTGACATTTCTGTTCAGAGTCATATTTACCAAATTCTTTTAATTTTCTTTTTCTCACTTATTCTCAAGCCATCAATTTCAGCATCGTTTTAAAAAAATCTTTCCATAAATAGTTAAGGCTCAAAGATTTTATGCACATGTGACTTTAGCTACATTTGTGTGTGATAGTATTTTTATGATTTTCAGATCCAGCTATTGCATAATTATTCTATAATTACAGCATAGCAATTAACATGACATAGTCTGAAGAAAAACTTGAACAATAGTGAAATACTTTAGTCATAGAGGAGAAAAACTTGACCTTTTAAAATAAATTTAGAAGAATCCTGCAGTTAATATTTGTAGAAACCTGTACCTCAAAAGTAGAAAATATACATCCAGTTTAACTCAGGCAGGGAGTAAGAAACAATGATCAGCTAAGTGACTCTAGAAAAAGTTTCATTAAAAGCATCCTAACTTTAGCACAGTATGAAGTCATCTTTTTCAGCATTGTTTTCTAAAAACCCTCTTTCCATAAGTAGCCAAGAATCAAAGAATTCGTACATATCTGATGTTAACTACATTTATGTTTGATAGTATTTTTGTAATTTTCAGATCCAAATGTTTTATAATCAGTTTATAACTATAATTTCATAGAAGAAATAATTAAATAGGCATTGAGAAACATGAATTTGTTTGTTCATGTTCAAATATGTACATTTGTTTCCAGGACTAACTTTTGTTGATGTCATAGATAGTTGATTCTAATTCAGAAAACACTTTAATGAAATAAAATTCATGGAAGTCATAAGACCATGGCTTTACTTTTTCTTTTCAAAGGATTTTATCCTCTCACAGCTCTGCTCTTTTCTTGCTCCAAAGGACTGATGAGCGCTGGCCCTTTTGTTAAGCAAGGTCAGGAGCATCACGATCTTCTCGTTCTTCGCAGTGTATTCTAGAGAAGACAGGTTGGAGAACGTCACCTCGTCACCCACAGCCTTGTGGGTCTGAGGTCATGGAAATTTTTCATTTGTTTATGATTTATTTTTATCACTACCTCTTTGCAATAAATGCACTGCACAATCATCTTGGGGAGTGGCACATGTATGTAATACAACTTGATTTTTTTTAAATTCCCTTCTCCTCTTGAACTTCCCAGATTTTCTAGCCGCTCATCCAACATTTCAATCTTACAGTAGATTTCCCCCCTGCTTTTCAGTTGTCCTTGGTGAAGAAATTAACCAGACAAAGCTCCTCCATTCTTCCCCTAATTCAGTGAATGAGTGTCTCATACTGTGCTACAGTTGGGGTGTTTTTTAATGAAACTTTCTCTAGAGTCACTTAGGTGATTACTGTTTGTTACTCCTTACCTGAATTAAAATGAATGTGTACTTTCTTCTATTTCTGAGGCACAGGGTTATATAAAATTACCTCCAGGACTCTTCTAAATATATTCAAATGATGAGATTTTTCTTCTTTATGAGTGAAGTATTTAACTACTCAAGTTTTCTTCAGACTATGTCATGTTAATTAATAAATTAAACTTCATTGTGAGATAAAAGTAAATTGGATAATGTCTTAGTTACTTTTCTCACTGTTGAGATAAAGTACAAGACACTCAAAATTAAAGGAGGGAAGGTTTATTTCAATTCAGCTTGTAGAGGTTTGAGTCCATGGTCAGCTAGTTTCAAGGGAGGGCAACATGTCAAAGGGCCGTTGCAGAGCAAAAACAAACCATGTCATGGCAAGCAGAAGACAGGAAGCAGCAAACTTGCCTCCTTTCCCCTCCCCTCTTATATTCCATCCAGTCTATAAGCCCTTTAATTGGTATCACTCATATCCGTGGTGGGGCTTCCCATTACCCATGCCAAGCACAAAGCCAAAATGATCAGTGGGCTAATCCAATTACCACACCCTTAATCTATATTCACAGACCCATAATCCAAATTCACATGTGCTAGAGCCAGCCACTTCCAAAAAGCCTCATTTATGAGCACATGAGGCTTTCGGGTGACATTAGATAGAAGCCATAACTAATAATGATCCCTTCAGTGAAACCTGCTTCATCTGATTTTAGTAAATCTAAGTCAACTACTTTTGGGGGATAATGTTTTTCCATTGTTTTGCTGTAAAAATAACCTTAGGCCTTGATTATATTTTTTATTTAAGTATGCAGTGGCATTATGGTTATACTGTGTTTTGTACCTGGTAAACTAATGCGTTGGAAGGCCGGCTGAACAGTGGAGAAGGACCCACTTTCAGCAGAGAGAGCAGGCGCTTCCTGGTGAGAGCAGCACCGGTGAGAATCTAACTGTGCCAGAATGGGAAGAGGGCTGAAGGCAGAAGGAAGAGGGTGAGCCCGGAACTGAACCAGGATTAATGGATGCCTGTTAGGAAACAAGCAAAGGTCGGAGGCCCCAGCTCTGGCTCCGATGGTCTGACGTGTGCTGCATTTTAGGAGGGAGACCTTGGCCAGGCCTCTTCCGTCTCTGTGTGCACCTCATGATGATGGAAAGTAAGTTAAGATCTGAAATGCCTTCCGTTTAAAAATATTCATATTAATTTGCAGCTAGTCGCAATAAAAGCACAACTACATAGCTGTTAACATAGCAAAACTGAGTGAGAGGGATACAGGTATTCTTTGGGTTACCTTTCCAAGGTTATGTCAGTTAAGAAATGGTTTAAAATAAAAATGTTAAAAGACATAAAAAAATTTATCCAAATGCGAATGCCTCAGAGGAAGGACAGTATTGTTCCCATTTTTACAAGGGAAATTTACAGCTTAAAGTATTTATCCATTTGTCATTTCTTGAGTTTCTCTTTTAAGGGAGAACTTAATTTTCTCCACTAGTTTCTCAGGAAAATGTAGAGAATAATTTGACATATTTCCTTAGATATATTAACATGACATGTGACATTTTTAGATTGATTTCTAAACCATGACTCAATCCCAAGTTCCTGGAATAGATCATAGTTAGTACTGGAATATTATTTTCCTAATGTAGTAGTGCATTTTACTTGCTAATAGTTTTGTTGAATTTTTGTCTCAATATTCATGAGAATGTTCTATAATGTCCCTTGTATTGTTGTTATTTTTATTACATTTGTATTAGATTTTTACTTCACAAAAGCAATTAGAAAGTTTCCTATGATTTTCACTGTAGGAAGGATTTATAGAATATTGGAACTCTATGGTTTTTGGAAGTTCAGTAGAATTTCCTTGGGAAGTCAATTGAATATGGCGAATTTTGTGCAGCAAGTACCTTACTAAATTTTGCTTTTCTTTCTTTTCTTTCTTTTTTTTTTTTTTTTGCAAAATTGGATTCTTTTGCCTTTCATAGTCTGTTTATTTTTTCCCTAGTGCTTCTTTAAAGTTGGAATTTTGTGTCCATATAAATTCTGAGTTTATCTGAGAAAATTATTTGGCAGCAATGGCTACAATGTAGTAGGACTGCAACCCCATTGTAGAGTGTGTGTGTGTGTGTGTGTGTGTGTGTGTTTTAAATCAATTTGATGTTCATTTAAGTAGGCTTTACTATACAGAACAGAAGGCTAGTTTAAATCTTCTGTGATTTGCTTAGAATTTTAGCTCCAATACCTTCCCTAGTGAAAATTCCAACTCCTGTCACTCATTCATGTGAATGTTAAACCCCAATATGTATAATTGCTGACTTCAATTTCCACTTTCACCTGTACATTACCCAATCACCCAGGGCATCAGTTTAGACATATTATGGCCAATTTAACTTTATGTTATGGTACTTTTGTACTTTTGCTATTTTCATGGAAATGCAGCTTATTTTATCTGACCCATATACTTCAGTGTAGAAGGAATTATGAGGAATTACCAATTTTGCCATATTACTGGAAATGAGATGCTCGCTGTTTGTTTACCTATTGTTTGTTTTTAATATTTTATTTTAGTTTCTCTATTGGATCTTATTATATATTTACTGTATGAAATTGCATTTATTGTGTGTATATGAATATACATGTATGTATGTAACACATTTTAGTTGAAATGATGATTAGCAAATTAAATATAATGGAAATATTTAAAGTTTCTTCTTTTACATGAAATTTTATTTTTGTCATAAATGACTACACAATTTTATTCCATATGTTACAGATCTATTGGCTTTTCTTTTCAATCTTTTTTTTTTGAGGAATTATAATAATAGGTTTTCTGATATTAAAAGTCACATTCCTATCATGAATCAAGGGAGCTCTTGATACATTGTCAGTTTTATAAATTATTATTACTTATTTCTTTAGAGTTTTCCATATTCAAGTTAATCAGCAAAATTTTTCCCTAATGTATTTATTTTTCCTAATAATGACTTTTTTCTGATTTACCTTTTCCTGACATTAGCTTTAGATTTTTTCTTATTTTATATAGAAATAAGATAAATTTCATTTTTTCTTATTCCTTAGTAATTTGTAAAAGATTGGGTCTTGTACTACTTTGATCAAAATAAAAGTGCTATTTAAGGCTATGTGAAGGTTTATTGGCACTCACCCAAATTTAAAATGTAACAACCTGAGACCAAAGTTGCAGGGAGAGGAGACTAGAACTTGAAAATTCAAATGGCCACTGCAGGTTTGTTATAGAAAGATTATACTGAGTAGAACAAAGAAGAAAATATGAAGGAAGTTGCAAGTATAGAGTTCTATTTTTGATGTGAAAGGATTTCATAAAATAAAGTTCTTGTCCCACCAGCAAGAAAAACAGAAATAGTGACAAAACTACAAGTTTCCAGTATGTTGAGAAAATGTTTTAGAGGATACACCTTGCAGAAAGAAATGTGCATGTTTAGTTATTTTAATTTTTTGTGTCTGTTAGTTTGATTGAGCCAGTCTATTTCTTCTAAAAGCTCCTTATTTTCCAAATATTTTGCTGAATCTCATCACTCCTTCCCAGCTCCCAAATTTAACTGGTACTTTCAGACAAGGTATTAATCTCTTATTTTTAAGATTAAAACTAAACACTAGTTTTTTACAAGACTAGCAGAGATATCTGCACTGGTCAATGACAAGAAGCAGTGCAAAACTACCTCCTTGGATAGTTTTGACCTAATTTATTACTTCCTGGAGTATTAAATGTATTTGCTTCCCAAATGTACAGATTTTCAAAGACACAAAACTCAAAAACTTCTTATCATATTGGTGACTTCTAGACTAAAATTATTTATGGTGCTAAATTTTAGGCTTAATTATCTGACTTTACCTTACTTGTTTTTTAGCTGTTTGTGGTGCTATGTGCCATCCAACATTGAACAGCCACCCATATGATGTAATGCTTTTTCAAGGTTTATGCTTATGTGATTGTCCTGTGTATGTCATATACGTGTTACAACACTTCCAAATGCTCAGATAGTGTACAGTTAAAGCAAAGTCACGTAAAATACAACTATGGAGAGATGTACTCTTCTTAGATGACTCTATTAAAAAGAACAACTTTAGATAAAAGTTTCATGGCATAATGCTATCATGATTGTTATGCTAATATGCTGTTTCTTTTGATCTCAAATTTTTTTCTATACATCTTTATAAGTGTTATCTATTAACATTCTGCAGAGATTCAATTTCTAAAATGACCATGATTGATTATTTTTTTAAAAAAAGTTTCTCGATCAATCCCTCAATATTGCCACTGATTCAGCCACTGATGTTGTGGAGACTCTAAAAGTGATGAAATACTCTTTCATATGTTTAGAAATCTGCAAAAACTTATCAGATAGCATACCTCACCCTTTCATGCTACACACATACACTGTCACTGTATCCTCCCTGGTCCTCAAGGGGAGAACATCATTCATGGGGTTGCTTTGGTTTTATTCTCTATCTCTCTGAATGAGGCTCTTGCTTCACATCAATTCTTCCATCAAAGAGCAAAAGTCCTTGTCCATTCCTGTGTCACACATAAACAAGTTTAAAAAAATTGTTCATAAATTCCCAGAGTGTATAAAACAGATAAAATCTACTCCTCAAATAAGAATCAACTTCCATGGTTTCAAAACAATAAAATTCAACAAATAAACATAACTTATCATAACCCTTTTAATAAGCTTAAATATATTCATTTTCTGTAGATAACTACTCTGGTAACATGCATAGCTCCTTACAATCAGGTGAAACTATAAAACATGTTAAACATCATGTATACTCTTATTTTTCTGTAATGGAATTACCCTCATAAATTAAAACAGATAATGGTCCTGCCTATAATTCCAAATCTCTACAAAGATCCCTGCAATTCTGACATGTTAAACTCATCACCAGTGTCCCCTTATAATCCTGCAGGACAAGTCACTGAAGAGAAAAATGAATGAGCACCACAAAATCCAATTATTTTTTAAAAAGGAAGAAGAATATGATGGAGAAACTTCCCTCAAAAGAACAAGTATCTTAAGCATTATTTATTTCAAGTTTTTTGTATTGTTACCCTGAAAGTTTCACTGAAGTAGAGAAACACTTCATTCTCACAAAGGACAGACAAAAACCATTGGTCTTTCCTCATCACCCACTGTCCAGCTCCAGATAAATAGGTCCAACAGAATTATTAACCTAAGAGAGAAAATATGCATGTTTTTTCCCCAAAGTCTCTCTCTGGGATCCCACAAAGGCTGTTGATCCATATCATGTAGAACTAGGAGAAAAGCAATCCCAACTCTGGGCTGCAGCAATGGGCAACAAGAGGAGAGCAGACTTGCTGCCCTCTGCAACATGATCAAGACCCACCAGGGAAGACCCTGAGCAACTCACTGCTCTAGCTGAACACACGTTGCAAAACACTGGTATTCCTTTTACCCCAGAAAACCTCTTCCTGGCAGTGACAGGACAACTCACCTATAATTCTAAGATGGCATAGTTAAAAAGGTTCCTTATTATTTTCCTTCTGTTCAGCTGTGTACCAAATGTATGTGGTATGGGATGTTGGGCACATATACTTACATCTCCTGTATTTCTATATAGTCATCTAGGATGACTCTGAACCACTCTTTTTTTTCTGACAATACCTCTGTTACTGGCAGAGCCTACATGTCCCCTCCTGGCCCTTTAAGTGACTGTGGTAGGGACTGTGACCATTGTGGATTCTCTAATGGCTGGCATTTACTACCTTATGAATGGTAAGTTTTGGCTAAAGGACTCCCCCTCTATTTGGCTTCTATTGTCATTAACATCTCTTGTTGTGTTCTCTTTAGTCTCCAGTGGCATATGAATCATATTTTTATTGGGCCCAGCTGCACGAAGGGGACCTGCTATCAGTGCTGGGTTCCTTCATGTCTAGCAGGCACCTTCCAAAGTCCAACATTCCTTTACGTTCTCATCCACAGGTGCCTACAGAAAATGGCCTAGATTTGGGCTGGAATTTATGTCAGTCCACCAATTACCTCTTTATTCATCTTACCTATAACCTAACCCTGGAAAATTAACAAACTCATAATTTTATGTTATTAGAGTCTAATTCTACTTGGAACTATGCTTTGCTTTTTAATTTAAATGGTTGCTCATCCTCACAGAATCCTGGGCTTGCTGGATGCTTGTTGGACTTATCCTTAGGCATTTACCTTTCCCATGTCCAGTAATATCTCTGAAGGCTAACTATTTCCTTCTTCCTTTGCTTTATTAGAATCGGTGGCTCTCCATCTATCTATCTATCTATAGATAGATACACATATAAATATAGATATATAGATAGAGTCAGATAGATTTGCTCATTACACTTCTGACCATGTTATGATTTGTTCTTCCTGTGCATACATTCGAACTCTTACTAATCAGGAAACTAAAATATCTAAGTATAATTCATCTAATCATCATTACAGCCCCTTTAAAGCACTTAATATCTCTTTGCCTGCCCATGCCACCTGATTGACTCCTCTTGTTACAAATAATGTTTCTCAACTGAATACTACAAGCATTAAGATACAAAGCAAACCAAAGCAAGACTCCCCACAATCTCATTCTAGAATGGATAGGAAATTCTGCTCTTGGAATCACCAGTCACCATCGCTCTTGAACATACTAG